>VYXB01000276.1:442578-548509 GCA_013397135.1 Pachyramphus minor
GCCCGCCCCAGTCATTCCAGACTGGGACCCGATCCCCCCTCCTCCAGCCCCGGGCTTCGCCGCTGCCCAGATGTGGCAGCACAGCTGGAGGAGCGGCAGCAGGTAAGGCGGGGGCTGGTGCCAGGGGGGCCAGGGGTGCTGTGGGGGACCAGGGGGTGAAGGAGGAGGAGGATGCCCTGGGGACCCGCTCACCCCCTTTCCAAAGATACGCCCCTTCACCCCCAAGCTGACGGGGCTCAGTCCCGCCGGTGGGCAGGAATGGGCAGGGTGCTGGGCAGAGGGGGGGGGGCATTGGCACGCCCCTACACCCCCATAACCTTTGTGCCCAAGGGTAGGCAAAGTGCTGGGGGGCTCAGAGCAAAGCCCAGCGCACAGTGGAAAGCTGGTGGGGGCTGGTGGGGGAGGAGGCAGCAGCTCTCCCCCCGCGGGGTTACATGGATGCCCACTGGAGCATCCCTTGCCCAAACCCCAGCGTTGTCAGCCCAAAGCAGTGGTGCCGGCCCTGCGTGCCAGGAGTCCCTCCCGGCCCGATGTGCCGCCACTCCCGAGTGGATGTGGTTTTCCTTCCCATAGCTTTGCCGCACCTCCCGTAAATCTTTTATTTGCCACTTGTCTGACCTGCGGGCAGGAGCGTTGCTGAGATGTTCAGAGGAGCATCGTGAGAGCAGTGATGGCTCAGCCCTGCCTTAATCCATCTAGGGGGAGGCTGGGTTCTCTCTCCGTGCTGAGAAGCCCCTGGGAAACCTCCGGCAGGGGCTCTGCAGCCACCCCGCACACTCCTGTCCTGCCGCATGGGGCTGTCCCCTGGGCAGGCAGCACAATGGGGCTGGGGGTTGCTTCAAACGCCCCTGGGTCTCTGTCCCTGAAGCTCAGCCCAAGTTGGGACCCTCCAGCAGCTCCCATGTGGTGGCAGGTAAGGTGTGGGGGTGTCAGGTTGTTTGTGTGTTGTGGGGCAGGGGTCCAAGCAAGCCTCTTTCCAGGACACACCCCCCATTTTGGGAAGAGTTGGTGCGTGCTGGGTCAGCTAGTTCCAAAAGGGCTCTCTGGGATGGGCAGGGAATCACAGGCATTGCCTCAAGCAGTCAGAAGGGGTGTGTGTGTGTGTGTGTGTGTGTGTGTGTGTGTGTGTGTGTGTGTTGTTTCCTGGCAAGGTGCAAATCCTGCCTTTGGCTGCGGTGATGTTGTGTGTGGATTTACCGGGCGATGCTCATGGCTGGCAGCCCAGCTCCTTCCCCACGGATGGTTTTCAAGGACTTCCCTTTACAGCTGAGACCGGCCAGCTCGTGCCACCAGTGGGTGTTTGATGTGCCCACACCAGCCGGGCTCAGCCCCTGGCTCTGCTCAGCCACTCTGGAAGCAGGAGGCCACGGGCACCCGGGAGGCTGTTTTAGCTGAACTCCAAACAATAAATCTTATCATTAAAAAGAAATGCATCTTGGCTTCATGTGGCCTGGCAGCGCGAGGAGGAGTGATTCAGTGGCTTGTCAGCCCTGGGCGTTAGGCACGCCGAGCTGCACAACTGGACACTCTCCAAGTCCAGCAACTCATTTTCTGCAGATGGAGCCGGGACCGTGCAGAGGGCTGACGGTTAATTTGCAATCCAACATACCTTGACATAACCCACAGCCGAATTGTGGAGGTGGTGCGGGGTGGGATGCTTGGGAGCCTGCTGGCAGGGATGTGCAGGCAGGGCTGGCCCCTCACAGCCCCTGCCCTGTGTGGGGTGTCCCTGCTGCACCCTGACACAGGGGTGCCCACGAGGGTGCAGGGGCAGGGTCTGGCTCGGCGGCTCCCAGTGCTCTTCCCAATTTCCAGCCTCCGAGAAACATGATAAGCAGGATAGAGGGTGCTTCCCTGTGTTTCTGGGAGCTGTGGGTGAGCCCTGCCCATGCTCTGGTGGGCCAGGGGATGGCAGGGACACTGGCCTGGCTCATCCCTGACTCACGCCAAGCCATGTCACCTCGTGTTACCCATCATGGGATCTGGCTGTAGCTGTGGCACTGGGGATGTGGGTATGGGCATCCATGGCCAGATGAGCACCATGGCCCCACAGCCCTGGATTCAGTCCCATGGGCTGTGCCAGGAGGGATTGGGTGCTCAGGGTGCACCAAGGACTTGGCACACACCATGACTGGGGCATCGATGGGCACGGGCCCCGCTGGGGCCTGACAGGGGCTTGGCTGGGGGGGGAAGGGGTTCTGTCAGCAGCTCAGCCCTGGTCTATAGGCAGACAGAGGGGATGATTCATGTCTCAAGCTGTGGCCTGAGGGCAAAAACGGGAGAGGTTTGATGTGAGGATGCCGGGAGGCTGCAGGTCCTGCTGGGAGTTGCGGATCCTGGCAGTGTTTCCCTTCCCAGAGCCAGCTCTGCCCACACTGCCCGGGGGTCCTGGCTTGGCCTGGGGGCAGAAAACGGCCGAAGCAACACAGGATCAGATCCATGGACTAAACTGAGTCCTTTTTTTTAAATTTCAGACACTATCTTCTATGCCGTGGTCCAAGGCAGTGAGCAGAGTTGCAGTGGTGGTGTTGGGCAGGCTCTTGGCTTGGGTCAGGGGAGAGGACACTGCAGAGAGTGGGACACCCCAAGACAGGGCTCAGTGACACTTTACCCCCCTTGCTGAGTTCAGCCACACTTGGTCTTCGTTCCCAGAGTGCCACGGGGCCAGAGCTGGCGAGAGGACCAATGTCCTGTGGGTCCAGCCCAGCGAGGGGCTGTGCAGGGCAGAACCACAGCCGAGACACGGAGCAGGGCTGGGGCTGGGGGCAAGGAGGATGTGGTGGGGGGGGACACCGACCCCTCTCCGAGGAACAGCGTGCTCTTTCCTTGGCAGGGTGCCCCCGGAGGCAGAGCCATCGCTGCACACGCACGGCGTCAGACATCATCATCATATTAATAATGAAAGGGCAGCTCCTTCAAAGCTCTTCGTCCCCGCGCCGGCGAGAGCACAGAATGCAGAGGAGGCGCGTGAGCCTCATCCCAAAGCAGCCGAGAGGAGAGCGCTGGGATGCCCGGATGGTCCTTCGCTGGTCCTTCACCAGGCCCCTGACCCGCGGACAAAAACCTGCCAGGTCCCCGATAGGTGCTGTCCCCGCTGGGAGTTTGGGTCCTGGGGGGGTCCCCGCCTGGGAGGGGGGAAGCCCCCGGTGTCCCCAGCTCCTGTCCCTGTCACTGCTCTGTGCAGGCTCCCCCGCCTGGCAGGGAGAGGCCGTTTTGGATGTCAGGGAAGGAGCGTCTCTCCCAAGGGCTGAGTGCTCTGTCCATCACTGGGAGGCACGGCAGGACATCGCTCGCTGTGCCGAGGCCTTTTTTTCTTTTTTAATCCACGGAAGGAATCGATGGCTCAGACAATCAGATAAACCACCCTCCAAGAGGTGTTGGGCTGCAGTCAACAGTGGGTCAGTGGCAGCAGCTCCTGGGGCATCTCTTCTGCTCATCCCCCTGCAAGACATTTGGGTTTCCAAACAGCCTCCTTTAACAGTCCCATTTTGTCTAGAGCATCCCCAAGCCTGGTCACTCGTTGTGGGGGTCTCAGCAGGACCAGACCAGGGGCTGAGCATCCCTTCTTCTCTCTCCCCTCTGCCAAACTCTCTCCTCCAGCTTTTGCCCTGCTTGCATGGTGGAAGCCAGGAGGGTTTTGCTGTGGATGCCCTGATCTGGGGAGGAAAGAATCAAACCCCCTGTGCCAGGTGGAGGTGGAGCACCCCATGGCCACCCTGTACCCACCCCATACCCATCTGCTTTTCCTGGCACCCCGCATGTTTCAGAGGGTCCCACCCTTCAGTAGTGCCCCAGGGGGCTGGGGGGCTGCTGTGCTCACCTTCTGGCCTTTCTTGCTTAGCTCTTTCTCAGGCTTTTATTTTTCTCCCTCCAAACACAACAAAACCCCCAAATCCCCTGCAACTGAGAAACCTCTTTTTGTTCCTCTTTTCCCTTTGCTTTCTGCCGTGGCAGAGTATTGATCGGAGCTGATGTGCTGTAATCCGCTGTTTCTGAGAAAAGTTGGCATCCCAGAGTCCCTGGAGGGGCCAGATCCTGCCCCAGCATGGGTCTTGCTCCTCTGCCAGGCATGGGACTTTGAGGGAAGGCTGTGACTTTCCCCCATCCCATCCCATCCCTGCAAAGCCCGGGGCTATATGCTTGGTGAAGGGGACAGCAGGAGCAGCTGATAGGTAGGAGAAGGCTCTGGTTTGGAGCAGAGCCAGGTTAGATCCTGCTGGGATGGATATCCAGAGTGCTGGGCATCTGAAGGAGCCCTCCTGCCCCTCAGGCAGGGCAGGGGATGGTGGCACATGGGGACATTGGTGCTGATGAGAGGGGCTGGTTGGGGGTCTCTGCAAGGGCTCTCCAGACAGGAGCGATTCTGCTTCCAGGCATCCAAGGAGGGCTGTGGGGAGTTGGAGCTGACCTTGGCCTGAGAGGGACTCATTTTGGGGGGCATGGCTGCCTCTTCAGGGCAGGACCCTGGCTGAAAACCACCCTGGGCCCTCCCTCCTCCCCCCCTCCACTCCACTGTACTGGTGTTCCATCTACACTTAATGATGGCAAATGGATCAGAGCGATGGAAAGTGAGGGGAAAAAAGCCCAGCCAAAAATCGCCAAAAACCACAGGGAAGATTTTAATTTAAAACCTTTTCCCACATGGAGAGCAGCAGCCTGGGCCATCTGGAGGAGCATATGCAGGTGAGGGGGGGCAGCGTTGCCTCCCCCCGCTCCATCATTATCAGCAGCCCCCAAAAGGGCTTTGGGCTGACAAAAGCTATCCCTGAGGGGGGGCAGGCACCCTGATCCCAGCCATCAGCCCTGGGAGAGCCCTGGCTTTCCCTCCCAAGCTACCAAGACCTCTCTGTTTAATTGCTGTATTTACTGGAAAAGTGATGATGAATCCCAAAGCAAACTGCAATAGCGGCCGACTTTATTGCAAGAGATTAATTCAGTGGTTTAATTGAAACTGCAGGAGAAGGACAGGAAAACATCAGTGTGGGGTTGGGAGGAGGGGGGTCAGGGTCAGCCCTGCTCAGCACCCACATCCACCCCTAACCCCAGCAATCAGTGACACCTAAATTAGCAGATTTACTCCTCAGAGGGCTCCTCCATTGGCTGAGCGTCACATCCAGCATCCTAAAGCCCCAAGTCTCCTAGCAACTCCCCGGCACTGCCTCTGCCCACCCATTAACCCCTTCCCGAGCTCCCCCCGCACCATGTGGAACACCTGGTGCTTTGAAGGCGTCGCTGCCACGCTGGGTGTGAGCAGGGCTTTTATGCAGCAAACAAATCTGCAGGATGCTGGAAGGATGCTCGGGATGGGAGGACTGAGCTGGGCTGGTTCGTCAAGACTCAGAATTTTTTATTCCAGGTGGCACAGAGAAATCCTCGGGTTTGTACATTGATGTCCAGGTAGTTTGGAAGGTTTTATCCTTCTGACTTGTGGAGGAGCTGGGAAAAGGTCAGGGAACCCCCAAAACATGGCCAGCTGGTGCAGCTCCCAGCTGGTGTTGGCATCAGGAAAGGCAGAGCACGAGCCAGGCTCTTCCTCCCGTTTCAACACTAAATTAATGACACCATTTCTTTGGGAATAGGATGGAAGGGAAATTTGCAAGGAAAATAGCCTTGAAGGTGTAAAATCACAGCAGGACAGGGTGTGATGTCCAGGTCAGGGCTGGAGGGAGTGAGGCTGCTTTTTGGTTTGGATGTCCAATACTTCCCTGGTTTTGCCTTTAGAGATCAGAAGGATGGAAAAAAGGGTTGGAAAAAATAGTGAGTTTGCTGGTTGAAAAATAACAGTTGACATGAAAAAAAGCCCAAACAAGTTTGGTTGTCTTTTTTTTTTTTTACCTGTCTTAATATTTATAGACTGGGAAATGTGTCCTAAGATCACGTGCCACTGAAAAGGATAAATCACTTATCTCACTTTAACGTGTTTTGTTGGGCTTTATCAGAAACATTGCCATAAAATCACCAAATTGAAATTTTAAATGGGGGGAGGGAGGAGATATCTGGAGGGTTTGTTCTTGCTTCTGTTTCCTTATTGCCAAATAAAATACAATTAAAGCAACGTTTTCCATGCCAGCCAGCATAGCTAACACTGCTTTTCTGACGGCACTATTTTCTGTCAGCCAATGAAAATAAATGATGCAGGATTACCAGGGAACATCCAGGCTCCGTGGCTGGAGGGGGATGCCGAGCAGCAGGCATTCCAGTTTGAAACAGAGGGATTTTATTCCCGCGGTAAGCGGAAATCTCCAGGGATGTTACCCACAGAGCTCTCTGCTGCCGCCTGGAGCGATGCTTCGCCTTTCCTTCGCTCTCCCAGTTCCCACCAGAGCTTCCCAGTCTAACCCAGTCCTTGGCACAGCCCCTGTCTGGGGGTGCCAAATTAACACAGGACTCCCCTCACAGCAGTTTTGGGGTGACTCCAGCCAGGTCTCGGTGGGTCTGGTCCCCTGTAGGGTTCACTCGCATGCCGGGGGCTACCGGCGGCTCAGCTGCTGACTGCACCGAAATCCCCGTGGTAATTGGATGAGGGCACTGGTTTCCATGAGAATATTAAATCAGAGCCCCAGCCCCAGTCCCGGGAGACACGCTTGGGAATATAAAGACACGGTAGCTCACGTTATAGAGGAGTTATTTCTCCTGCTTTAAAGTCAAAGGTAGCACAGCAACTTCTTATTTGTCACAGAGTATATTGGAGCATCCCTGACTGATGGGAGGGAGAGGGAAGGGGAGGGCAGAGGGGCTGAGCACTCACAGCTCATCACAGCAATGGGCTTTTGGGGGGCTTTGGAAGAGCAGGTTCAAAAAGTGCTTAAGCATTTTCCTAGCCTACTTTTCCAAAACCCCCTGAAAGACCATCACCAGCACTTTCTACGCTTGCTCTTCCAAATCCCTCTGAGAAACCATCACCATGAGGAGTTGCAAGTGCTCAGCCCCTCTCAGGGGAGAGCCTGGGGGGGTGACAGCAGCCACAAGCCTTTGTGGCAGAGCTGATGCAGGTGTCCCAGTGCTGCAAAGGTCCCGAGGGCTTCATGAGCAGGAGCTCAGTGCCACCATCCTGAGCTCCTCCACTCGGGACTGGGACAGGGAATCACTCAGGAAATGAGGGGCTCCAGCACCCTCCCAGTTATCCATTTGTTTATCTGGGTCTCTGGTTGTGGTGACCATCTGGTGGCATCTGCTGCTGCTCAGCTGTCACCCACCCTCCTGGTGAAGGGGATGCTCTGAGTGCATCGTGGGTGTGGAAACGCAGGGGGCACGTCCAGAGACCTGGCACAGGGTTAGGGGCAGCCATGGCAGGCACATCCCACAGCTCCTGCCACACTGGGGACAGGTGGATGGATGGATGGATGGATGGATGGAACAATGGATGCATGGGCAGATGGACACCTCCCCACCCACAGCAGGGAGGCAGGGGAGGACAGACAGACAGATGTTCCACCTTAGCCAATGGGGTGTCCTCAGGTGATGCTAACAAGCCCATTAAAGGGGTTTATCAAGGGGGTTGGGGCCAGCAGGAGGCTGCTGGTTTTATCTGAGATGCTGCTTTTGGGCTGGGAGAGCCTAAGCTACTGCTCATTAATTAGAAAGGCTTCGAGGAGGTTTGTACTGGTTGGCCTCACTTGTGAGCAGCGGTAATATGATGAGTGATTAGGGACTTTGAAGCTTTTTAGCGGGTGTCATTAAGCTGCTGATGAGCTCAGGCGGGGAAAGGGCCTTTTTGGCTGTGCCTGGAAGTGGCTGGTCCTACTCTGACCCAGCCCTTCCTCCTGTTGTTGTCCCTGACCTCCTGAGCCTGATGAGGTGGGTGAAGTGTGTGTTCTGGGGACAGCAATGGCTCATCTGTCACCCTGTGTCCTTGGGCTGGGTCAGATCTGGTGTCATTCAGCTCATCAGTGAGATGATGAGCTTGTGGTCATGCATGAGTGAAGCTGAGATGTTACTATTTTCACTGTCTGCCAGGTATTGAGAGAATTTGGGGATGATTAGCTCTGAAAAGGTGACTTCTAAACCATTTGTGCATCAGAGGAGAGAATGGTGATGTGTATCCTGGCAATTGCTTTGGGACAGAGTTTGTTTCCTAGTTAGGGGTTTTCCCTACTTGTCTGGGCACTGATGGTGAAGCCTTCTTGCTCAGGGGACACCCTCTCAGGTGGCAGTGTCACTGTCCCATCCTCCTCGTGCTTCCTGATGCCCCCAGGGGCTGCGGCAAGGCAGGGACAAAATCTCCTAAATTTTCTCTGCCCTCCCTCATCTTCTCCTGTCTGCCTTGGCAAAACTTCCTGCAGCTCAGCAGCATCCTGCCCCGCCGTGGTCTGGTTGGCATCACTAGCGCTGTATTTACAGCAGTGTTAATTAAATACTTTCTGCAATCAGCGCCACACACGACCCCGCTCCCTGAGCTAGGCTGGGCTATAATGTGCCATCATCAAGTGAGAACATGACTGCTGCCATCCCAGGGAATTTCTAATAGAGATTTACTCATCCCAGGCCTCTCATTTCTCCATTTTGTGACATTTTGCAAAGTTCAGGTTTACAAAATAAGCCGGTGCACACGAGAGAAGCTCCAGCCGTTATTTACGCTGCATGTGCCATTCCCCCTCAATGGGGTCTTTAGCCCCACGGTGAGCAGAGTTGGGGGGTGGGCTGGCAGCTGCCCTGTCCTCCCCTCTGCCCAAGGGGCTGCTGCTTTTGACAAGGAGCACCCCATCACCCCAGATGTCCCTCCCTGCAGAGCTCTGCGTGCTGGGAGAGTGGCAGAGCATTGTGGCTGTGCCCTTTGAAATGCTCCTGGCATCGTGCAGCTGAACCTGCCTCCAACCCCCATTCCAGTCCCAGGGTAAAGAATGGGATGGGAGAGGGAACTGGCCACAGTCTAGGGGTAGGCCAGGTAGGGCTGCTGCAGTTTTGGGTTCTGATTTGGGATGCTGAGCCACTCTGCTTTTAAAAATAAGCTTGTGCTGAAAGCTGGTGGGGAGCGGAGGTGCGGAGGCAGCAGCTGCCAGCAGAATCCTGTTAGTGTGCCACAGCCTCCCAGGTCTCAGCTATGGGCAGAAAAGCCCTTTTTGGCAAATCACCTGTGGTAGGAGCTGCCCACTCCGTGGGAGAGAGGCAGTCTATGTGCTGAAAGCCAAGGATGGGGAGGTGTGTGTCCAGAGCCTTGCCCCTCCATGGCACAAAGTGGTGCTCAGTGCCTTTCTGATCTGCTCCTGTTTAACCTGTGCCCAGCTCCTGTGGGTGCTGGGACCTGGGGAAAACCACTGAGTGACCAAACTTCCTTCTCCTCCTCTTCCTCAGGAAGGCACTGGCCATTCTGTCTTCACCAGCGCTACAGCAAGGTCAGCTCATCCCTTCTGGAGAAGGTTCTGCTGCAAACCAGGGTGTGCCCATCTCAGAATATCACTCTGTATGCAAGTGGAATCAAGGGCACCAACCCAGGTCCCACCCAGCTCCTTGGGGTGGATGGGGGCAGGTAAGTGGGTGGTGGCACCCAATCCTGTGCACCCTGTGGAAACCTGGCTGTGCTGCCAGCCTGGAGCTGGGCTGTGGGAACAAGGGGGCTGTGGGCTCCAGCACACCTCACTCCTGCCCCACGCCTGCCTTGTCAGGTCTGATCACGAGAAGGATCAGTCGGCCCTGCTCCTCGCTCTCCAGATTTAATTAACGGGCCTTTCATCTCTACCCTGAAGGAATCTGCTATCTTCTGTCTTCTTAATTAACGTTCATTAAGCAAATCAGAAGAACATTTTCTCCTCTCCGCCTCCACGGCTTTTAACCCTTGCAGGGTTCCAGGTCCTCCCCATCCCAGGCAGCCGGGCAGGTTGATGTCACCTTGTCACCATGTCTCTGCCAAGCTTGGACCAAAGTCCTGGGGCAGTGGGTTAAGTCTCTCCAGGTACAGGGAACTTCAGGAGAGGTTGGGCTTTGCTATACCAGTGGGGCTGGGGGCAAATCCCGGGTCTGATCACTCTTAGGACACTCTTGTTCAAGATCATCCATGTCCCTGGAAGACAAGGGGTTTCCATATCCAGCTTTAGCTCTTTGTCATGTCCAGGGGTGAAGTTCACCTATGGCAAGGTGATGCATCTGTGCTTGAAGGTTTTGCTGTAAGAAGCCACCATCCAAACGTGGTAGGAATCACAGTGCAAGGAAGGTGTGTCCTGTGGGGCTACTCCTGCCATTCTCTTGCAGAGTAACATTAGATGTGAAGGGGAATCTCCTTGTGCAGGCAAGAGGCAACCTTGTGCCCAGCACCTTGGCAAGATGAGGGGCTCGTTCAGCCTGGAGTGTATCAGTCTGGGGATGTGCAGCTCCCACTCCAGCTGCAGCATTCCCACTGCTGAGCACAGCAGTGTCACCACCGGTTGCCATCAAGCCCTGGTCCTGTGGGCTATCCCCCCATGCTGGGTGAAGGTGAGGTTAGGATGCTCATCAGCTTTGCCTGAATCTGCTGTATGTCCCAAGGGCACAGACTGAGCCCCAGCTGCATGGTCTCATCACTCTCTAACACGGATCCCTGTGCAAGAGGGGATGAGCTGGGCAGGGAAATCATCTCCTCTGTGTGTGTTACATCTAAAGAGGAGGAAGCAAACCCATGACACAAAAGAGCATCTCCTGCCCAAAGCTTGCTGCCTCAGCAGCAAGGGGAAAGCAAAACATCTGGAAAACCTCATCCCTCTAGGACCCAAATCTGCTTAAAACTGGTGGCAGAGATGCACGGGGCAACTCTTGAGCTGAAAACCCTTCTCCTTCTCCCCGGAGGCTGACGGTGTGTTTGCCACTGGCTGCCCATTCCCAGGCAGCTGCTGCACAGCTCCTCGGTGCTGGGAAATTCACCCTTCCCAGAGGAGCTGGCTCTGGCTGTCAGAGCCCGGGTCAATATATGATAATGGGGCTTTGAAACGGCGCTGCTGCGGGAGCCGCTGCCCAGGACTCTGATTCACAGCTCCCCTCCGGTGCTTTCTCCCGCAGTGTGTACGGGGAAGGAGAATCAAATAAATAAGAGTGGAAGGGAAGGGGAAGAAGGGAGCTTAAATTATAAATGAGAGCTAAGTTTCCAAGGCCCCTGTGGGCGGCTCAGTGAAGCGGTGTGGGAGTCAGAGGCAGCGCTCCCCCTGTGCACCCCACCTTTGCAAACACTCCTCCTGTGGAGTGTGGGTCAGGGTCTGCCCAGGGGCATGGCACTGTGCCAGTCTGCCTCTCCCTCTATTTGCTGTCACCCTCTTGTCCCCACAGGTCAAATCTGGAGGGTGCCACGGTCCCCAGAGGGATTCCCTTGGCAGAGACTATAATTAGGATTAGCTGAGAGCTGCTAATGAGGTCTGGTGATGATCGGGTTTTGCTGCCCCATGGAGATGCCTCCACAGGGATGTGCCCTTGCCCTGGTCAAGTGGACTGGGCTGGCCCATGGCAGCAGGCAGATATGGGACACCCACTCGTGGGTGCTGGCATGGAGGCATTGGAGGGGGTGTCACAGACCCACAACCCAGCCAGGTTGGTGTGAGTAGGGGAGCATTGCCACCCCATAAATCAGTGTCAGGGGAGAAGAGGGTGCTCGGTCTGTTCCAAAGCCTTTCCCTCACCCCTTTTTGATTTGGGGGCTGCAAGAAAAGTGGTGACCACCACCAATTAAAGGAAAAAAGCCATATGTGAGGCACATACCACCACAGCTCATTCCTGGGTCTGAGAAATGGAGGAGCTCTGGCTCCATCCAAGCAGCTGAAGGTGCAGATCTCCCATCTCCAAAGCAACGGGGCCAGGATGTATTCCACGGGAGGGTCCTATCCTGCCCATCCCCACAGCCTGGGGACCAGGATGGCCTGCGGGGATACCAAACCCCACAGCTCTGGCTCGCACACGAAGATTTCGACATTCCCAGCAGCTTCCACAAGGTGGACCTCGGAGCGAGAGGAGGTGCCGGGTAGGGGGACCCGTCCCATCCCATCCCACCCTGTCCCGTCCCATCCCATCCCGTCCTGCCTGCTCCCGCCTTGCCATCGGGAGGAGGCTCAGAGTCCAGGCAGGAGAGCCCCGGCATGGCACGGCCTCCCGGGCTCTGCCTGCTGGCCCCGCTCGGGCTGGGGCTGGGGCTGGGGGCGGGGGGCTCGCCCGCCTGCTGGGATCCCCGGGGGCAGNGCATGCCCGACTTCGAGAACGCCGCCTTCGGCCGGGCCGTCCGGGCCACCAACACGTGCGGGTCGCCCCCGGAGGACTATTGCCTGCAGATGGGCACCCGCCACGACAGCGCCCTGTGCCACCGCTGCGATGCCGCCGACCCCCGGCTCCACCACAACGCCTCCTTCCTCACCGACTTCCACAGCCAGGAGGAGAGCACCTGGTGGCAGAGCCAGTCCATGGCCTTCGGCATCCAGCACCCCAACTCCGTCAACATCACCCTCCACCTCGGTGAGTGCCAGCAGTGGTGTTGGTGAGGGGCACCGGCTGCGGGGGCATCGAGATCTGGGTGCAGAGATGGGGGGTGGGAGGGTGGATGCTCCTGCGGACGGTAGCTCTTGGTGGTGGTGCTAAGTTAAGGACAGGACCCTCCTCAGGTCTTTTAGGGGGTGCAAGGAGGGAGGTGCCCTCTGCAAAGCACTGAAAGGACTCGGGGAGGGTCTGCCCTGGCCGTCAGCCCTGGTCCTTCACGGGGTGAGGATGCCAGTGGCTGTGACTGCCTATGCTGCTTTCCCAGCCTCCCATGCCCGGGGTGCCTGCCCTCCTTTTCACCCCAGGCTGCTTTTCACTGGTTATGGAGGTCTGTGGAGCAGGAGACAGGTGGTTCCCAACCCTGGGAGAGCTTTGCCCAGGATGAGTGAGCACTATGGGTGCCAAGGCCCTGCCGTTTCACCCCCTGCATTGCTGAGGGTGCCCAGTATGTCTCAGGGTGCAGTCCCAGTAGGTTTCCCCAGCTGGGCTCCGCCCCTCTGTGTTTTAAGTACTACGCAAGCTGCCTGCTTGGAGGGTACTTAAAACCCACGGGGCATGCCTGGCATTTTAAAAAGGTTTTATAACATTTTCCTACCATCTAAACTATCCTGGCTGTTGGCCAGCGCTGTAAAATCTTCATTCTCTGCAGTCTCCTGCCATCTGCATGCCGAAGGGGGGTAGTGGAGGGGCTGCGGCTGGAGCTGGTGAGGGGACAGCTGAGTGCTGGTGTGGCCCAGAGCCGTGCTGGTGGCACCCAGGCTGGGGGTCGCGGTGGCGGTGGAGGGTCCGTGCGTACCCCAGCAGTGTCGCGGGCGCTGCCCGGCTGGGCGGAGGTCGCCGCTTTCCCAGCCCCCTGCGAGCGGGAGGACATCTGGTCCTGTCCCCGGGCCGGGGCTGGGCTCCCCGCCGGGCATGGGAAGCGATGCTGGAGGAGCCTGCCACCCCTGCTCCCGCTTCTGCCAAGCATTGTCCGAGGGGATCCGCCGGCCTCTTGTCCGCTGTCAGATTGCCCCAAATCTATCTGTGTGTGTGCTGGGGCACAGACCACCCGAGTGCAGCCTGTGTGGCTCAGAAAGTGCCACCAGGCGAGTTTGTGGCCACCAGTCCCAGCTCAGCACAGTGACATGTGTGGGCTCCACAGGCCCCGGGGCTTGCTTCCCAGTCTCTGCCTTTCTTCCAGCTCTTCCCTGGCTTCTCTGTGGTCCCTGTTGGACCCCGCACTTGGGTGTCCTGTGAAGTCCAGTCTGTGTGCCCACTCTGCTGTGTCTGTGTTAACACAGGCAAGGCCATAGAATTGCACCAAGCTCATCTTCCAGCCCTGTGGCCCTTGCTGAGCTGGAGCATCCTCTGCAAATGTCCCCTTCTCCTCCATGGCTCCTATATCTTGCTGTGCTAAAAAGTGCTATTTTGGTGCTTGGCACATGGCTTTCTGATCTTCTCAGAGTTGCTGGGCCTTGTTCCTGTCCCAGCTGCAGACCTTTTTATGGCTGCCTTAATGCTTTCTCTTGGGTTAAGGAGGAAAAGCCCAACTGGCCCTTGCAGCCTCCCAGGATGAGTTCTTGCTCATGAGCTCCACCTAGTAATGGGATGTTTTAACCCATGTGACATGTCCCCCCAGTCTGCTTGTCTTGCTCAGATACACACCATGTAGGTTCTCCAGAGTGGTTACCTGGGGAGCTTATTAAATAAGATGTGGAATGAGTTGGACAAGACCTGTGTTTACCTGCGTGCTGTTGACTGGCGTTAATTAGATTATCCTCTTTTAAACCTCTCTTCCCTGGGAGATTTCAGCCGTGCCATTACAGTGCACCAGACTCGGAGCAGGCTGATCATCCCAAGTGTCCATGGCTCCTGCATTTGCTCTGCCAGACATCAGGGAAGAACCCAAAATATCCATGGCTTGCGAAGGCAACAGATGCCAGGGCTCCTCAGGAAGCCCTGTGAATGCCAGTGTCTCATTTTGGAGTGCCTAGATCAGGCAGCATCCGTGTGTGTGACTCTGCCTCTGATTTTTCCTGTGGGATGGGAGCCCAGCGCTGAGGTTTTGTGGGGCTGGAGGTGGCTGGGGACATGTAAGTGATGTGACTGTCCCACAGGCTTCTCTCCAAAGAGAGAAGGAGCCCCCAGTGCTGTATGAGCTGCAGTTCAGGCTCTGCAGGAGGCAGGTGAACACTTTGTTCAGGTTTTTCTAAGTAGAAATCAGCTGATTGAAAAACCTGTCTAGAATAAGCACACGTTCCCTCAGGATGATTCCACAGGGAAGTGAGTCTCCTCCCTCCCAGCTAGAGGCACTGAAATGGGGTTCCTCCAGCCTGGCCGCCCCCTCCCCTCGCGCAGGGCCTCTTGGGGCAGAGGCTGTTTATTGACACAGCACTGAGCTCCCTTCCTCTCCCAGAGGAAGCTGCTCTGGGAGGTGATGGCCCTGACCTCACTGTTTTGGTAGACATCTCCCCTGGGACCCTGTTGTCTGGGAACCGGCGCCTGCCAGGCATCCCCCCCTGTTCCGGGTGCAGAGCAAGGGCACCCCTGCTGTCACCAGCCAGGAGAGGTCCCAGAGGGAGGGAAGAGGCCCAGGGGAGCGTGGTGATGGTGGGACAGCCCGGCTGCAGGCCCTTCTTGGCCCTCGTCACCTCCGGGTGGGCTGGAAGTGGGTCTGTCCCCAGCTCCAGGCACTCAGCCGGGCGCTCCCCGCATCCCTGATGGGATGCAGCTGCTTTTCCCAGCGCTGGTAGCCGGCTGCCTTGGCTCCCCCGCAGCAGTCGCAGCACATACGCGACAGTATTCATATGGGCCCAATTAAAGGCTTGTTTTCCTAGTCCCGGAATAACCCCTATAACATTCCCAACTCATTATCTTTTCAAATAAAGCCAAAACCTTGCAGCTAATTGTTTTGTGCTGTCAGGAGTGGTGCTGTTATGGAGCAATCCAGGCTTTGAGCTGGTCCTTCATCTCTGGCAATTAAGCGGGTCTGATGTTCACTTTGGTGTTTTCTCTTCTCCTTTCTGCTAATTCTTTCAAGTGCTTTCAGAGCTCGCTGGCTGCCCCAGGGATTGGTGGCCTCTCTTTGTCTTCATCCCAGCAAACATGGCAGTGAGGCTGGGTCCTGGCACGCAGCTCCCTGGGAATCCCTGGGAAAGGGATTGGCCTTGACCCTTTCCAACTCTCTATCCCTGTGGCACCACTGCCCTGGAGACACTCTCAGTGCTGTGGGCCTGACTCTCCTCCCTGTTGCTGGATAGAGCCTGGATTTGCAGTGACTCCTTGCCTGCACAACCCCCCCAGTGCACCCACTCCAGGGATGGGCTCTGCATTGGGGTGAGAGCCAGTCTGGGGCTGGATGGAGCTGCACCATGGAGGAGCTGGTTAAGGGCAGCTGGATGGTGATTTCTCCCCCTCTGGCTGTGGTGTGGATAGGGGGACGACATGGCAGGAGCAGCGGGATGGCAGCAGCTGTGCAGGATGAGGCGCTGGGATTATTTAGGCCGGGAGAGCGTCACAGCACGGTGGGTCTGTCCACAGGCAAAGCCTACGAGATCACCTACGTGCGGCTGAAGTTTCACACAAGCCGCCCCGAGAGCTTTGCCATCTACAAGCGCAGCCATGCCGAGGGGCCCTGGGTGCCCTTCCAGTACTACAGCGCATCCTGCCAGAAGACCTACGGGAAGCAGCCGCGGCAGTACCTGCGGCCGGGGGAGGATGAGCAGGTGGCCTTCTGCACTGATGAATTCAGCGACATCTCCCCGCTGAGCGGGGGCAACGTGGCCTTCTCCACGCTCGAGGGACGGCCCAGCGCCTACAACTTCGATGGGAGCCCTGCGCTGCAGGTGCTGCCAGGGCGGGAAGGGGGGGTGGGTGTATGGACCCCCGTGGACTGAGAGCACTATTGCACCCACACGGGGTAAAAGAACTGGTGATGACCAGCATCCCTGTATGGGAATGTGCAGGATGAGTCCTGGCTGGGGTGGGAGCTGGTGGCCCCGACCCCTCAACAAGGTGTATTTCCTGTGTCCCTTGCAGGAGTGGGTGACAGTCACTGACCTGCTTATCTCCTTGAACCGGCTCAACACATTTGGGGATGACATCTTCAAGGACCCCAAGGTGCTGCAGTCGTACTACTACGCTATCTCCGACTTCTCTGTCGGTGGCAGGTGAGGGGCAGCCAGACTGGGGGAAGGGCAGGAGTATGGGGACCTTCCTGGGGCTGTGGGGCTGGGGCAGCTGTTCCACACCAGTCTTATTTGAACTGTGGTTTTGGGAAAACTGCCCAGATGTGGCTTTCTCCGTCTGTAAACCAGAGCTGGAAATACAGAGATGGGTGATAAAACCTGGAGCCTCCCCAGCAGCACAGAAAGGTGGTCTTTGCCCCACCAGCTCTTCTCCGTGTTCCAGCAGCTTTATTTGTGTTGTCTACTCGCAGCACAATGGCTTTTAATGATACTGGGGCTTGTGTTGCTCCTCCTGTGGCTTCCTGGTCCCTGGGCATGGCAAAAGGGGTTCCTGGGGTGGAGACATGGCCTGAGGCTGTAGAGGCTGGTGGAGGAGCTTGGAGTCAGCATGGACAGAGAAGCTGGAGCAGCTGCCTGTGGGAAGGGGGAGCTGATGTGGGACAGAGATGCAGTTGGCACCCACTTGGTGCTGCCTGTGGGCTGTGCTGCACATGCCCTTCCCCAGCCGGGAGGAGTGGGAAATTTCTCTGTCCTGGAGGGAGCTGTCTGCCCTGGGCAGCAGGGCTGGGACTGCTCCCAGCTGCTGTCCCTCGCTCAGGGTCAGCAGATGGAGCTGGTTAGCACAGGCCAACCCTTGGCGTGTGACCTTCTGACTGGCCAGGCTCCTCAGGGACACCATGAGTGGCCTCAACACCAGCACAGCCTCGAGCTGCTTTCACCCCATGGGCAGCCTGGCAGGGCCACACGCAGCCTGGGCACTGTCCCACTGCTGCCACTGCCCATGCCGGAGTTCAGAGCGGCTCCCCCGTGCTGGGGTTTCACCACAGGTGCAAATGCAATGGCCACGCCAGCGAGTGTGCACCGGATGAGGCCGGGCAGCTGGTCTGTGTGTGCCAGCACCACACGGCTGGCGTGGACTGCGAGCGCTGCCAGCCCTTCCACCAGGACCGACCCTGGGCACGCGGCACCGCCGAGGCTGCCAACGAGTGTCTCCGTGAGTATCGCTCGGGCTGTCTCTGTGGTCAAAGTGTGTGGCCACTCTGGTGCTGTACTGGCTCATCCAAAGGCTCCTGCCCTTCCTGCAGAGGAAGAGAGCACCTGCTTGTAAGGGAGGGAGGGGTTTGCACTCCAGGGCTTCCCTTCGCTGCATCACCCCGCGGGTTCCCCATTCCCTCACCCCTCACAGCCATCTGCTCTGTGCTTGGTGCTGCACCCACCTCTGCTTCCAGTGGCAGAAGCATTGCCGAAAGCTCCCACTGCTGAGCCAAGTGGCCCCTCTGGCTCATCCGACTCCACAGGAGGTTGCTGCAACCCATAGGGGAGCCCTGTGCCCTGCAGGTGCTCACCCCCTCTCTTGCCTTCCCCCCAGCTTGCAACTGCAGTGGCCGTTCCGAGGAGTGTTTCTATGACCGGGAGCTGTACCGGCGCAGCGGGCACGGCGGGCACTGCCGCAACTGCCGCGACAACACGGCCGGGCCCCACTGCGAGCGCTGCCGGCAGAACCACTACCGCTGGGAGCCACAGGCAGCCTGCCAGCCCTGCCACTGCCACCCCGCAGGTGCGTGGGGCTGTGCCCAGCCAGGCTCCAGCTGCACAACCCCAACAGTCCCAGCTGGAGTTAGCAGGGAGGGATGGTTTTGCTGGGTTCTCCCTTGCTCGGGGTTTCCATGTTTGCCCCTGCCCTGTGTTTCTGTTGAGTCTGCCCTGCTGAGCCTCAGGGCTGGCCGGGGTCCCCACAGGCTCCTTGCAGCCCCAGTGTGACAACTCGGGGACCTGCCTCTGCAAAGCCAACGTGACGGGCTGGAAGTGTGAGCGCTGCAAGGACGGCTACCACAGCCTCAGTGCAGGTGGCTGCAGGTGAGGAGGAGCCTGGCCCTGGGCAGGAGCAGCGGGGTGGACACAGGGCTCACCTCATACCTTCATCTCACCCCATCCAGACCCTGCATCTGTGACCCAGCAGGCAGCATTGGCACCTGCGACCCCAACACAGGGCACTGCACCTGCAAGGAGAGGGTGGAGGGGCACTTGTGCAACAGGTAAGCACCACAGCCCTGGGATGGGGATGGGGCACTGTCTCTTTCCAGTCTGGGACCAGTGACAGGACTTGGTGGCAAGACTGTGGGGCTGCATCCCTCTGGACTACTGGGACCGGGCACACAAGGAGCTGCCACCAGTGTCCCGCCCTGGGTTTCCTGCACCTCTGCCTGCCCTGTGCCACCTGCTCCCATTTCCTCCCTGTGCCCAGGTGCCAGCCAGGCTGGTTTAATCTGCAGCCCCACAACCCCATTGGTTGCACCAGCTGTTTCTGCTACGGCCACTCCACAGTCTGCACGGCAGCCGATGGCTACGAGGAGACTCACATCCGCTCCGACTTCAGCCACGGTACTGACCACTGAGCCCTGGGTGAAACAGGAGGCACAGCTGTGTCACCTCCACCCAAAAAAGCTTGGGAGGGGTAGGGCTGAGCATCCCTCTTGGGGCTGAGTATTCCCCTTTGGGGCTAACTAGTGGTGATGACCAGCAGGGATTTTCTCTGGCTTGCCCCTATGTTACTGCTAAACCACTGTTTTTCCCCCAGCTCCGTGGGGATGGGCTCTCTCTGGCTCCTCGTGGCATACCTCCATGCCAACCTGCTCCTGGGGCTGTGCATGGCTCAGGGAGGGCTGTAGGGCCAGGCATGGTTGTCTCACCACACCAGGGACTGCAGGGGCTCTAAAAATCAACCCAGAAAGTTAAAATCTAAAAGGATGTAGGCTTCTGTGAACTTTCCCCATTATTCCCTTCTCTCCCCACCCTTGGGTGCTATGTGGAAGGGTGGCTGGGAGAGCAGGATGGGATGCTCTTTGCCTGGCTGCAGCCAGGGCTGTGGTGGCAGGGCTGGATGTGTGCGGGATGCTCGGGGAAACCCTGCCATCTGCCGCGCATCCCGGCGTGTGCAGCCCTGCTGCAGGGACACCGCAGCCCTCACCGCAGGTCCCCGCCCACCGGGACTCCCCCCCTGCACCCTGCAGGGACGGGCACCCACGCCAGGCACCCCCTGTCTGCCTCGCCTGTCCCCCGACGAGCAGATGGACACGAACCCGCCAGGCACGGGTTGATCCTGACTGCAATTAAGCCACGCTGCCAATTGCTGTACTGCTGGAATGTCTTCCATGGCCTTGAAACAGAGCCAGGCTTTCAACCGAGTCTTTTTTTCCACCCTTCACACAGCCAATTTGGGGTTTCTCCTTTTGGGACTGGTTTAGCAAAGCCTTGGGCTGAGATGCAGCCATGACACCCTCATAAAGCCCCACTCCCCAAAGTGCTCCCCAATCTACAGTGGAGCTGGATCAAATGGAATTTTCCTGTCCTGAGTGAAAGAGTCCAAACTGGGGATGGTTTGATAGCTAAGCACAGCCCATTTGAGAGCTGGGAAGGGATTTCCAACTGTTTGTCCTGCAGGGCTGGAAGAAATAACTAACCCTAGGGAATGGGGGGGAGTTTAACTGGCTTCTGAAGAAAACCAACTTAATGCAATTATGCCCCATCTCTCCCTGGGCTTCTCCAGCGTCTCTCCCCAGGCTCCCTGCACTCTCCAGCCCACAGTAATTTTAGCAATGCAGCACAGGCAGGGAGGCAAAAGTTTAAAGATAATAATTTCCTCCAAATCTAAAAAAAATAAACAGATAGGGGGTGGCTAGGGCCACCCTCGAGTGCATGAGAGCACAGAGCCTGAGCGGAACAGGGTGTTACAAAGTGCTGGCCCCTTCCAAGACCCTGGAGAGCCTGGGGAGGAGGGACAGAGCCCCTGAAAGCAGCATCCCACTGGTGCTCCCTTTGCTGAATGTTACCACTGTGCTGTCACACAGGGCTGGAGGGCTGGGCTGCCACAGCTCCAGGTACCACAGACCTGCCTCTGCGCTGGGCTGGCGGGGAGATCGTCACTGAGTGGGATGGAGAGGAGCCAGTGGATTTTCTTGCCCCAGGTATTGTGTGTGCTGGGTCCCTGGGGTACTGCTGTGCCATGAGGACCCCTGGTGCTCTCATGGGGTGTCCCACTGCTATGCTGGTGTGTGAGGCACTGGGCTCCATCCCAGAGCTGAGCCTGTTTCAATAGCACAAGGCAGTGGGGAGGTTTGGAACACTGGATCTGCCTGGGAGGACGGGTTGGAGCTGGCACTGCTCTAGGAGGGTGACTCCAGCTCCTGATGATGCTGGTGGGAATAGGACTTTCACCAGCAGAGCTGGTTCCTCCATGTCCTACAGACTTTGCTCCTCTCTCCCCTTGTAGAGAAGTTTCTGCAGAACCAGCGCCTCAGTTATGGGCAGCTCCTGTCCCTGGTGTTGGGAGTGGACAACAGGACAGAGACGGAGCCTGGGTTGCCCCTGCTCCAAGTCCAGCTGGTTCTGGAGGGTGAGGGGATGGAGATCACCATGCCCAGCAGCAAGAGCCTGCCCCAGCATGGAAAGCAAACTGTCACCTTCAGGTACCTGTCACAGTGCTTTGGGGAACCTCAGTGGGGTTTAGGGCAGAGTGTGCCTGATTTTGTCTGGGCTGCTCTTTGCTATTGAGTTCAGTCCCACTCTCTGCCCCTGTTGGGGATTTAACTGTGTCCCCATTGTTGTGCCTGGGTCCCAGTCAGGGAGCCAAGCTGTCCTGCAGCGTGTGGTTCTCAGACTGGCTCTGTCCTTGCTCCCATGCTCCTTCTCCAACAGGCTGCATGAGGCAGAGGAGGGCGCAGAGCCTTTGCTGTCGGCCTTCAGCTTCCAGCGCCTGCTCTCCAATCTGACTGCCCTCCGGCTCCGTGTGAGCCACGGCCCTGTGCAAGGTGGGTGATCTACACACAACATTCCCACAGGGACCAAGCTGGGATGGGCCAGGGACACCAAAGCAGCATCAGGCTCTCGTGAAGGAGAGGCACTGAAGGGGGTGTGTTGGAGCAGGGGCTGGCTCCTCTCTGTGAACACCCCTGGACTCTCCAGAAGGTGGCTTGGTGTCTTCTACGCCTGTATGGAGTGTTTCCAGGCAGGAATTAAGAGAGCCAAGCACGGAGTGTGCCATCCCACTCTCGGGCCTCTCTCCCCTCTTGCAGGCAGGCTGTCCCTGAGCGAGGTCCAGCTCACATCTGCCAGCCCTGGGCTGGGGACACGGGCTGGCTGGGTGGAGGAGTGCACGTGTCCCACGGGCTATGCCGGGCAGTTCTGCCAGTCCTGCGCACCCGGATTCAAGCGGGAGATCCCCTTTGGCAGCCCCTTCGTCAGCTGCGTGCCCTGCGCCTGCAACCAGCACGGGGACTGTCACCCCCTCACAGGTGTGCACCCCCCGGCCCCTCCACTCACCCTGTGCACGAGTGACAAATCCATGTCTTTGCTTGTTCTCAGACCATCAGTGAGTTTGCTGCACCCAAAATTTGCAAGTTGAGTTGCTTGTAGGGACTGGGTTCGTAGCTGCACAGACGAGATAATTAACGAAGTGCAATAACAGTGGTAACTTATAATTAAAGGGGCATTTTTCATGGTACTTTATGACCTTTAAGGAGCAGAAGGCAAGGGTGGTGGTCCTCAAAGGAGTGTGGGAGCAGGGGTCAAGGCAGCAGAGAGGCAGAGGGTTTTGCCAGGCTGGGTCTCACAGGCAGCATCGCTGCCTGATGAGTGGTGCAGGACTGGGCATAACCCTGGAATCTGCAAACTGAGGGTGGACCTGAGCAGAGAAACAAGGCAAAGAGTAGGAAAATACATCAGTGCCAGGCTTGTGGGAAGGCACTGGAGGAGCTGGCCCTTGTGCTGCCAGCCCAAGCCCTGTTCTGCCTCCAGATCCAGCTGAGAGGTGTGTGACTGCAGCAGGGACTGTGGATGAAGGGAGGAAAAGCCAAAGCAAAGTTGTTGGGGTGGTATGGCTGTGTTTGGGGTGGCTCACAGGGTGCTGTCACTCACCCCTGCTGCCAGACAAAGTGTCTGGGTGGCTTTGGATGGGGAAGGGGAGCAGGATTGCAAACTGCTGCCATGGAGCTTGAGGTGGCTATGTGAATTCAACACCAGCCTTGCTGCTATCAGCCCCAGGGAAATGCAGACCAGAGCCCTGTGGGGCTCATATGGTGCTGCCATGCTCCCCATCCCCTGCAGACAACAGCAGCTCCGACAAGTGCTGGAAAGAGCTTGGAAGTACAATGATGCATTTGTTACCCGAAGATCCTGGATAGAGGGGAGCCCCTGGGGGTGGTGGCAGCTCTGCAAACTCGCCCTCATCTCACAGAGCTGGGGCTGGCGCCGCTGCACAATCCCCAGGGATGGGGCCAGGCTTTTGATGTCCCGGCCTGGGCTCTGCCAGCCCGCACACTTCCTTTAGTTTGTTTTTCCACTTCTTCCTGCCACCCGCTTTTCCTTTCTTTTGCTTTGTCTGACTGCCTGGAGGTGGGGAAAATTGAAAGAACACCCGTTCCCTCCTGCGCAACATTCCTGGTATGACCTGACCCCGCAAATTGTGGGGGAAAATCTTCCCCGTGGCTCCTCCTCTCCCCAGTGAAGCAGAGCATCTGCCTGGAGGTGAGGGGTTCCTTGAGCACCCTTCCTTGTCTTCCCTCTCCTTCTCCTCCTCACAGCCGATTTCGGAAGGCTGACTCACCGGCTCGGCTCGCTCTGGAGGAGATGCTCCCCAGTGGGTGCCGGGCCGGCTGCTTGTGTTTTCCATGACAGGCTGGAAAGGACGCGCCTCGTCGCTGAGAAATGTGTTGTTGATTATGGCAGGCGCCGACAGCCTCCACACACACACACTGATGGTGCTGCCTGTGCCAGCCCTGCCTTGTCCCCACGCAGCTGTGTGCCCCTCTCCAAAACCTTCTCCCTTGAGCAAGGACAAGGAAGGGAGGGGAAAATGTTCCGAGTACTGGCTGGAGATGTGCAAGCCCAGCGTGATCCTTTTGGCTGGAGCTGCACATCCCTCTTGGCACCCAGTGTGCCACGTTCAGCGCTGGGCTCTGCATCCCTCCCGCGGTCCCCGCTGGTATTTGGGGCTGGGTTTTTGCAGACCCTCAGCTCTGTTTCTCTCCCCGCAGGGCACTGCCGGTGCTTGCACAACACGGAGGGTCCCTCCTGCGAGCGCTGCAGCGCCAGGTTCTATGGCAACCCCTTCGTAGGGCGCTTTGATGACTGCAAGCCGTGCCCATGCCCCGGAGGTTCACCCTGCACCGAAGTGCCCAGCAGTGGAGAGGTGGTTTGCACCCACTGTCCCCCAGGGCAGAGAGGTGAGGCTGGGGGTGGGTGGGCACGGGAGCTGTGGGCAGCACCGACACGGCCAAACCCTCCCCATCTTTTCACCTTCCTCAGGGAAACGCTGTGAGCTCTGTGATGATGGGTTTTTCGGGGACCCCCTGGGGCAGAGGGGCCCTGTGCAACCCTGTGAACCCTGCCAGTGTCATGGGAACGTGGATCTCAATGCCGTGGGGAACTGTGACCCCGTGTCTGGCCGATGCCTGCGCTGTGTGTACAACACGATGGGCGAGCACTGCGAGAGGTGCCGGCCAGGCTTCTACGGGGACGCGCTGGCTCCCAGCCCTGCTGGGAAGTGTGCACGTACGTACAGTCCTGGGGACAGCTCACTCACAGCCAAAATCCTCCCAGCAGTGGAAGCAGAGGGTGGAAGGGGGATGCCCAGTGAGTTTAGGGGGCAGTGGATGGTCTAGGTTAGCCCCAAATGCTCTGGAATGGCATTTGGCCCTCTTTCTCCACTGTATCCTCCCCTGGAGATACTCTGGTCTGCAGGAGCTCAGCCTCTCGAAGCTCTGTTTGATGGGGGGACGTGACTCTCCACATTGGGTGGAGGGTTTAGCCCCGGTGTCCCATTCCCATAGTCCTGTCCACCAGGATGTAGGTGCTATTTTGTCTCCCACAGCTTGTGACTGCAACCCCAGTGGCTCAGACCCAGGGCTGGAGGGCTGTGATCCCGTCACAGGCCAGTGCCACTGCCTCCCACATGTGACAGGCAGAGCCTGTGGGCACTGCCAGCCTGGCTACTACGGCCTGGAGCCCACCGTGGGGTGCAAGAGGTATGTGGGGCACAGCGTGGGGCTGCCAGGGACGGGGTGGCCCTGTATCCCTCGCTCTGCTCTCTGCTCTTTGAGTCCATTGCCTGCTCACGTGCCCCCACTTCTCGTGCCAGCTGTGAGTGCCACCCGACAGGGTCGCGTGACAGCGAGTGCCACGCAGTGACGGGGCAGTGCTCCTGCCAGCCAGGTGTCACGGGGAGGCAATGTGACCGCTGCCACCATGGCTTCTTTGGCTTCTCTGCCAGGGGCTGTCGAGGTAATGAGGGTGGGGATTGCACCTCGGTCCCTAAAGCAGGGCTGGCGGGCACAGCATGACACCTTTCTGCCACTGCTGCAGCCTGCAACTGCTCCCCGCTGGGCTCCGTCACCCCGCAGTGCCACGAGAACAGCACCTGCCTCTGCCACCCCGGCTTTGTGGGCTACAAGTGTGACCGGTGCCAGGCCAACTTCTTCCTCGACCCTCTGAGCTCCCACTGCCAGCAGTGTCCTGCCTGCTACGGGCTGGTGAAGGACAAGGTACAGCCTGTGCGCTGCCGAGGTGGGCACAGCACCCCAAGCCCTGCTCTGCCTTACTGTCCCCCCGTGTCCCCCTGTGTCCTGCTCTCAGGCTGACCAGCTGAAGGCCAGGCTGCAGGAGATGGAGGAATGGCTGCAAAAACCAGGCTGTAATGCCCACCCAGGCCAGTCCCTCATGCTGGGTGATGCACCCCGGGGAGATGGGCTGCCCAGCCCACATCTCCTGCAAGGTACGAGGGACACCCCTTTTCCCCATCTCCTGCAAGGTATAGGGGATTCCTCTTCCCTCGCCCATGGGGAAGCCCCATATGACCCCTCTGAGTGCCCTCTGCTCCTGTAGGGTGGTGTGACATGCTGGGTGGGTGCAAGGCGTTCCCAGCTCAGCACTGGGGTCAGTGTGGGTGACAGGGTGACCCAGAGGGGAGGGTAGCGGGGAGGATACGCATTTTTTGGGTAGGACAGAGCACTGCAGGGATGCTCACACCCATGAGGTTCTGGAACAGGTGGTAATGGGCATTACTGGGGGCTGATCACCAACACATGGGTGCCCTTTGGGTCCTGTACCCCTGGGTTCCTCCTGAGCACCCGGAGGGACTGTTTTCCCCTTTCCTTAGCAGGTGGGAAGCAGGGCATGGGACACAGGGCAGCCCCATAGGCAGGCAGGGAGCCCTGAGCACCTCTATGGACAACGAGCTGCTTGTGCTGCCCACAGGTGCCTGGGCCACCCTGTTGGCACAGGTGGGGCAGCTGGCAAGGGCTCTGAACACCGCAAGAGGCCGTCTCACCAATGCCAGCCAGGCCACCAGCTGCTCTGGCCATGGGCCCCCCAAGACCTGCATCCTGCTGTTGGAGATCGGGGCCGTGCTGCAGTCAGCACAGCGGGAGATCCTGAATGCTGCAGACACCCTGGCTACCACAGTGAGCTGGGCTCCTGGGGGGAGTGGTGGCAATCCTGGGGGGCAGTGGGATGTGCCCCCAGGACTGGTGGGGTGGGATGTGACCAGCAGAGTGGGTGAGCAGGAAAGCCTGGGGTCCGTGTGGGTATAACCCTCCTTGCAGCTGAGTCAAAAGGAACTATTTTCCTTGCCCAAGCCCTTTCAGAGGTTCTTGCTGGCGCTGGGCTGGTGGGGCTTTAGAGTCCCTGCTCCTTGCCAGGGTCTCACTGCTGCTGTTTGCATTTCAAGGAGATTCCCCAGGAAATCCCTCAGCAGCCCACAAACTGGAGCCATTGGGCGCTGGAGGCACGGGCTCTGTCCGAGAGGTACGGCTGCAACAGGCAGACGAGGTGGCTGCCCAGCCGGGGGTGCAGGGAGCCGCTCCTTTCTCAGGAGGCCAATCCTAATATCGTTTCTCTGAGTGTCCTTGTCCCTGCAGCCACGAGGGCGCTGTTGCAGAGGTGGAAGCAGTGGTCAGGAGAGCGCTGCGTGCCTCCAGCGCCAGCTCCGAGCTCCTGCGGAGTCTGCTGGAAGGGAACTCGACGCGGGATGTGCAGCGTGAGCTGGAGGCTGGGTGAGGGGCTGGCAGGGCACCACAGGCTGGCCAGGTCCCTGTTAGGGGATCACGGTGATTTGGCATCTGCCCAACAGGGACGTGCTGAGCCCTGTCAAAATCATTGCACCACAGTGTTGCCAAGTAGAAAGACAGGGTGCTCCATACTGCGGGTATTTCAGGGAAAACCCCCGGCCTTTCCTCCTGCATCCATGTCTGGAGCCAGGTCTCCCTGCTTTGAGGGATCAGAGGGCCCTGGCTGACAGCAGCATCCTGTCCACATAGGTACGAGGAGATCCAGAGGGCTCAGGAGGAGCTGGGTGTGGGCATGGAAGAGGCCAGGAGAGCTTTGACAGCCGTGCAACAGGCAAATGCAGACATGGCCAAGAAACTTCTGCAGGTGGCTGTTCTGGGGCAGGTGAGCAGCACCCAAGCTACAGCTCCTGCTGGTAACCCTACTCTCTGAACTGTGCTGGGACCCCCCTCCTGGGCTGGGACATGGTCTCACAGAGCTCTGGCACTCCTGACCCCACAGCAGGTACTGCCAGTGCAAGCTGGAGCCCTGGCACAGGATCTGGCAGTGCTGGAGCAGGCAGCAGCAGCCCAGGAGCCATTGGCTCAGCAGGCTGTCGAGGCATCCCACACACTGGCAGCAGGATTGCGCCTGGAGCTGCAGAGGACTCATGGCTTTGAGCAGGTAATTGCTGCTCACTTGCATGGGGAGCCCCATCCCTGCTGCTCCACTGACAGGAGGGACTGGGCCTATAGCCAGGGAAAGGATGTTTGGGAGACATATCCCCTTGGACTCACGGGTCTCCCAAGGAGCTCACATGCCAAATGAGAGCAGGCTAAAACTCACATTTCTCAGCACTCAGCCTCACTCCTTCCGTCTCCTCTCCCAGCTGCGGGACCGAGCTGGCTCTGCCCGTGACACGGCCACCTCGGCTGTCTCACATGGAAAAGCTGTGCACTCCGATGCCGAGTCCCTCCTGGCCAGCTTGGAAGGTAAAAGGCACCAGTCAGAGCATATCCAGCCACAGTACACTGGCTCTGGGTGCCAAGAGGAGAAGGGGACAGTTTGGTGACAGCCAATTTGTCCCCACAGGCATGAGAAAGATGCTGCGGCATCGGAAGGGGCCGGCTGCCCTGAGGAGGAGGATGGCCACTGTGAGGAACAGGGTTTTGGTGGATGCCCAGAAGAAGATTAAGCAGGCAGAGAAGACACTGGGAAACTCCTTGTCCATCTCCACCACAGCCCAGAGGACAGCTGGAGAGGCTGAGCAAGTCTCTGAGGAGAGTGCCAAGGTCTGAGCAGAGTGTGGGGAACTGCTGGGCATAGCCAGGCTGGCAGCCACCACAGGCAGAGCCAAACCTGCTGCAGGCAGGGCTGCATGTCCCCAGGTGACTGTCCCCCCCTCCATCCCTTTGCAGAGGGCACGGGCTGTGCTGCAGGAGAGCAAACAGGCCCACAAGCACGCCAGACAGCTTGCCAGGCGTGCCAACGAGACCCAGTGGGAGCTGTCCCGACAGGAGCACATGGCTGAGAAGCTCAGGGGAGACCTGGAGGAAGCACACCAGGTGAGTTTGGTGCCCTTGGGTAGGTTGTGTCCTCTGGAGCCTGGACAGGCTTTGCCCACAGCCCAAAGCACAGGGAACAACACAGCTTTTGGGGTCCACAGTATGGGCAATGCCTTGGGATCCCCTTTCCCATCCAGCCAAGGGCCAAGGGGGTCCCTGATCTAGGCTTCTGTCTCTTTTGAAAGGTGGGGAGAGAGGTGAGTGAAATGGCAAAAAGTCTCCAGGAAGCCCAGAGCTCACTCATGTCTGATATCGAGACCCTGAACAATCTGCTGAGCAGCCTTGGTGAGACCCGGGTGGGAATGGGGGGCAGGGTCCCAGGGAAGGGCTGGATTCTCAGGCCCCCAGGGCTCTCCTGATCACTGATGCTGGGTCTCTTTCTCAGCAGCCATCCAGGCTGAGCTGGGTGCTCTGGCTGAGATCACCCATGGTCTCAACAAAATTTCTTGAAGGTTCATGTCTTGAGCAAAACCCCCATGAAGAATGAATTGGGATTTGTTGAATGTGTGTGCTCATGCCTGGTGTGGGGACACTGATCTCCCTTTGCACCTTCAGAAGGAGCAGGGCTAGTTAAGGGCTCAGTCCCTTTGGGGCTGAGGGATGTACTGGGCTGGGTTCACTCCTTGCTGCTGGTTGGTTTTGCTCCAGCTTCTCCTGCTTTGATCATCTGGGTACATTTCTATGTACCCCAGGACTCTTTCATCCAAGAAATTTTGCAAAGGGGTGGACAGCATCACCCATCTATAAGACTGACATGCCCAGGCCCTGCCTGGAGCCACAGTCCTGTTTGCTTATCTGTGATCACTGGGAAGCTGCAAAGCCTCCATGCCCTGCTGCACCCACTCCCTATAGTTTGCCTGGTGCCAAGGGTCTGAGCCCCTGGAGCATGCCCAGAACCTCTCCTGCCTGGCTGTCTGCTCTCATTCATGTCCTCTCCCCTTGTCTAGGCAACCTGGAGCAGGACATGGAGGTGGAAGCGGTGCTGAGTGCTGGGCAAGTGCAGCTGGAGCGGCTGTGGCAGCGCCTGGCCACGCCGGGCTCCCTGGCCGGCCAGCTCAGCTGGCTGCAGCAGGAGGCAGCCCGGCAGCAGGAGAAGATCCAAGCATTTGAGAGTGACTTGGCTGAGATCCAGGCCGACAAGCAGAACCTGGAGGATATTTTGCGGAACCTCCCTGAGGGCTGCTCGAAGTGACCGGTTCCTGGCTGCTGCCCCATCCCCTCTGTGCCCCCCTGCACAGGGAAAGGCAGAAGGAAGGACACCCTGTGTTAACCAGCATCAATCCCTCCCACTGCTACTCACACTGCCCTCCACAGAGTATCACACCCCAGGTCTTTATTGTACTGGTTCAGGCTCTGCATTCCGAGTGCTCTGCAGCAAAACTCCAGCCACCAGCTCAGTCCTTGGAATGAGGGGACAACCAGCTACCAGGAATCACCAGTGTTTCTGTGCAGGATATGGAGCTATCACAGGGCTGGTTTCTCACCATAGAGCGGAAAAAGAAGCATCAAAGGTTTCCTCCATCCCTCCTTCCCTACCACAGCATGGCACACTGGGCAGGGAAAGTTTATCAAGTATGTAACATAGCCAAGCTGGAACACCCAGCCAGTCCCTCCTGCCCCAGGAGATGAGAGAGACTCTCACCTGCTGCACAGTGCCTTGCAGTATCATGCTCATGTGCTGTGGTCATAGAGGTGCAGAGAGGAATCCTGGTGAAGCGAGGCAGAGAGCTGCTCACCAGAGGGTATGCAGCTTGTCTGCTTTCCAAGGGAAGGGAGGTTGCAGCAGGCAGGGCTAAATTAACAAGCAGAAGCAAAGCTGGACGCTTCCCCAGCTCCTGGCAGGCAGGTAGGGCATCCTCTGCCTGCTGCAGGGTAAGAGCATGTCAGCTCTTGCTGTTCCCCTGCTCCAGGGTAGCACAACGCTGCTGCTGCCCACAGCTCTTTGTGTCCTGTCCCATTCCTCCTGGCTTACTGGATGCCACCAGGCCTTGATTTAAACCAGCCTGACTGCTGCAGTCCCAGGCGCTGGGTGGCACAGGCAGCAGGCTGAGAGGTGGGAGAGCTGCATCACCCACAGCCCTGCATCAGCACCTGAGCCCCCTCCCCACTGGGAGGAGCTGGCTGGTGGCACCAGGCTGTGCAGCCAGCACTGGCTGGATCGGGAACAGCTGGACACCAGCTCCTGCCAGTGTCACTCCCACGAGGTGGCAGAGGTCGGTGGTTGTATTGCCTTTAAAGGAAAGGCATGTGTGTTCCCCTGTGCTCCCATGCGGGCTGGGCTGTGTGGCCATGCAGGCAGGTCCTGGCTCAGCCCACCCGGTGCTGGCTGTGCTGTGACTCCAGGTAGATGAAGTCATTCCCATAAGACCAAAAACAAGTCCCCAGGCTGGAGCAGGTTTCACTTTTTAACCAGTTTTACCTGTGTTTTTCTGCTCACAGTGCTGGAAATCAGGTTTGCTAAAGTCTTGTGTAATTTATGTAAAATTGCTGCCATAGATGTTGAATTCCCCCAGCAACATCTTCAGTGTGTCCAGTGGCCTGAAAGGGACATGGGATTTTCCTACTGAGAACAAACCCTTTGCCCTCATAATTCTCCACAAAATCTGCCCAAGGAGTGGGGTGCCAGAGCTGTGGGGGTGTCATGGCAGGGGCTCCCCTCCCTCTGCCCAAGGATGGCTCTGGGAAAGCAAAATCATGGAGCAGTGAGAGCGCAGCGTGATCCAGCTTGGCCAGAGGCAGGGAGCCATGGCCACTTACTGTCTCCCTGGGAGGACAATTATACATCTCCAGTGAACACACAAATTTGCTGCTGTTACAGAAATGTCAAGCCTCTGCCGAAGATGTGGTTCATGCTCCCTCCTGCTCTCCCCGGAACTCTGTGTTTTTAGCTGGCAACACCTGCCTAGAGCTTATCCATTAAAAATTCTTAATATAACACGCAGCTGCCCAACCAGGGCGAGTGGCAGCGGGAGGGCAGACGCTGTACCTGCTCTTGATGCTTTTAAAGAGCAGGAGCTGAAACGCGGCTGGATTTGGAGTGGTGAGGGGCGAACATCACACAGTTCCTGCTAAACACCACTTTAGTCCATGTTCCTAACATAAGGTGTCAGGCTGAGATCGCGGGGGGCGATCGCCACGGCAGCTGCGGGCCGGGACACGCATCAGCCCGGCTGTGGCTGTCCCTCGGTCCATCCCTCTTCCCGCTGCTGGCGCTCCAGGGTTTATCCAGCAGCTGGAAGCGGCTGTGGCGTATCGGCACCCGCGGGGGAGCCGCGGTGCGGGGATGCCCGTCCCGGGGCGGCTGCGGGGCGATGCCCGATGGGCAGAGGGGGCCGGTCCCTTCCGTGCCGCGGGCGGGGAAGGGGTTAAGGGCGGGGGGCGGAGGGCCCGGCCAGGCCCTGCCCGCCCCTATTTAAGGCGGCGGCGGGCGCGGGGTGGCTCGGTGCGATGGCGGCTCCGCGCCGGCCGAGCGGCGGGGGGCTGCGGAGAGCCCCGCAGGACGGGCGGCTGGAGGAGATCAACAAGGTGCGGCGGGGGCTGCCCCCATCCCGGACCGACCCCTCCCCGGCGGGGGAGCGGGCTGGGGGCGGCCGGGAGGGGAGGGGGCTGCTGCGGGACCGGGAAGGAGGAGGAGGAGGGATGTGGGTGTAAGGAGACCTGCCGCCCCCTTTGCCCGAGCCCCTTTGGAGAGGGGGATGCGGCCAAAGGAGGCAGGGGGGCTCTATGGGGGTCGTTCTCCATCCCCGCCGCCCTTGGTGTTGCCCTCGCAGGTGACTCTTTCCCTGCAGTGCCGTGGGGACCGGCTGCCGTGAAAGCCCTCTTGGGAACTTGCTCCGGCAAGAACGGGGGCTATTGTTCTCCTGGAGGACTTCAACCTCCCCTCCACTGTATTGAGCGCTTCAACTTCTTCCTCAACTTTTTCTTCCCGGAATGAGGAGCTGATGCTGCTCAGAGCTGACGCTGCTCAGAGCTGACTCCAGCCTTTCTAGCTTTTCACTGCAGCAGGTGGTGAATGTGTAGCCCAGCATGGCTGGACATGCCACAAGCCTTGGGCAGGGGGAATGGCAGCTCCTGGATTAGTGCAAAGTGCGCTGGGCTTTGTGCCCTTCATGCCAGGGTCAGACAAGGTCCTTTCCCCGGAGCTTCGGGCTTGCCCTGTCCCTTGCTTGGCATGGCGGCAGGGGCAGTTCTCTTGGCATCCCTCCATGCTAAGAGCGGCCCTGAGGGAGAAAAGAAGGGTTTAACCTTGAAACAATTAAGGCTGTGGGATTTCTAGAATAGTTTCCAGGTGGGTTTGGTGGTTGCCTGCTCCTATAGGCAGTGGCACCTTAGTGTCGCAGGTGGAGAAGTCAAATCACTGAACAAGATGAGAGCCTGAGGTGGCTCACCTTGCCCTCACACTGCCTGAGCTTTGAAAACTGCCAATATGTTCCACCAGACAGCAGTGAGACAGTGGATGTGAAGTTTATGTAGGTCACTGGAGAGGGAATTAAGTCATTAGAAATTATTCAATTAATTAGAAACTAGGGTATGCTGCTGTGGAATAAGAGTGGAAAAAAAGCTGCTGCAGCATTCAGGTGTAGAATAAGAGCACTTGGCTAAAAAGGAGCCCTTGGAAGACAGACACAGCACACTCTGCTCCAAGAAGGTGCATAGATGAGCCTAAGCTATCTCCCCTAGCCAAGGTGGTGTTGGTCCTTAGGTTGAGGATGTGTTGTACCTACTGCTGCAGTTTCTGCTGCTCCAGAGCCATCCTCCAGCATCATTCAGGCACAGGATGGATATGTGGTCTTTCAGCTGGTGCGAGCTATGGAACTGAGTCTAGGAAGCTGTGCTTCCTGGGATGCTGCTGGTGTGCCACTGCTGTGTCCCTGGGCTGGGGGCTCTTCCTTCTCCCACACAGGGGACACAAGCTCCTATCAATCCCCTAAGCTGCCATCACTTCTGGCTTTTTCTTTGGGTGAGGTCTGTGTGACAAAAAACAAAACAAGCTACATAACTTCCTGCTGGTGGAGCTGCTTATTTGCATCCTTGCTGCCCTGTATGTCGGTTCAGTGCTGGGAGGGGGTGTTTGAGCAGCTCAAAACCAAGCTGCAGATAGCACAGGTAGCAGCTGCCCGTGGATCCTAAGAAGCCATCGTGCTCAGGGCAGCAGCCCCCACGCTGCTCTGCTTTGCTCTCTCTGCCAGCTCTGCATGACAGTGGGGGGAGTACAGTGAACATTCACACACCTCTGGTTACAGAGCTGATAGGAAACTTGGGCTGATATTGTGGTTGGAGCCAGGGAGGGGGTTTCCCAAGACCTGAAGAGCCCCAGGGTTGTAAAACAGTCAAGTGCTCCTAATAAAACCAATCAGGCCAAATTCCTGTCAGGCTTAATCTCATTGTCTCATCCTAACAATTAGCTCCCTCCCAGCCCTGTTTTCCTGGCTGGTTTCTTCCCTGGAGCTCTCGCTGGGATAAGGGTCTGGCAGGCAGCATCCTGAGTGCACATGTGCTGTTCAAGAACAGCTGAGTCCTAATATTGACTTCTCTCTGCCAGCTTGAAATGCTCCTCTGGGCTCCCCTCTTGCCTGTTCCCCTCTTCCTGGGGAACGCAATCACATTGTTCAGCCTCGTGCATCAAGGTGGCAAGTCTAATCCAGCACAGATTAGTTTCAACCTAGTTTTACCCACTAATACGCTGGGCTGTGGGGAAGAAATTCAGCCTGTTAGAGAACAGGTGCCCACTTCTTTCATCCAGGGCAGGCAGGAGCATCCCTCAGTCCCTTCCTAGCACCAGCAGGCAGGGCAGCTGGCATTGAGTGCTTAAACATCCCAGTAAGAGCTTGGCCTGCCAGTTCAGGTCACCTTTTTGGGGAGAAAGAAAGAATCTGTTTTTGCTTAGGTTGCCTTGCAGGTAGCTGGGACTTGTGTGGCTGAGGTTATTGGCTTAGAAAAGTCTCTCAACAGCTCAAGAAAGGCTGTTCAGGGCAGGAGCGGGGGAGAGGCTTATTAAGCACTTCTTATTAATAGAACATGCCCCTTAAAATGGGAACTTGAGCAAAGGGCTCTAGGAGGAACTTTGGCCACTCTGAGTCACAGGCCCTGGGGACTGAATTCCTGTGTGCTATTGTGAGTGTTTGCCTTATCACAGTCACAGCCCAGCTCACATACAATGTGGAGGGTGGAATGCCTTTCAAATACATCCCCCTATTGCTTCCTTCCACCTGGAGCAGGGCTTGGATGCTGGTGGTCTATCCAGTCCCCCTCAGGTTGAAATTCAAGGGGTCCTAGATGTGTGACAGGTCCTAGCAGTGTCACCTGCTCCTGTATCTTGCTGCCAGGGGGTGGTGGGCTCCTGGGCACATGGCCCTCAGCCATCATGTATGGATTCCGTTTGGTCTTCACCATTTCTGTGCTGCTTCTTGCTCCCAGAGAAGTGCTGGGCTCTGCTTTCATACACCCTGTCCTGCTGGTAAGTGGAAGCTGTTTGCTGCTCCTGCAGGGCAGGAGTGAAGCTGTGACCTGGTGGTCAGGAGATGTTTTGACCTTGTTTTGATTTTCAGTGATGTCTGCCTTCCCCAGAGGCTCTCCAGTGGCGATGGCAGCAGGTAACACTACTCCAGTCTTTGGTGACTTCTGCTGCTGCCTGAGTCCAAGTCTCGGAGCTCAATTGGGCCCTTTGTGTTGTGCTGGTAAATGATACCCCTGGGTAGAAATAACTGAGAGAAATGAAATTGAGTTGGCAGAGGAGAGCAAAAGAAGGAACTGGCAATGTCGCTTTTCACCGCAGCTCTCAACTTGAGTTGGTGACCATGGTGATGAGGGAAGTCACTGTCACACTGGTTCAGTGGGCATGGTCTGTGGTGACCTGTCTGGAGTTCATGAGGTGGGAGGACAGGATGGCAGTCACTTCTGTCCTAGTGGGCTTCCTACAAAACCTTAGTTCAGCTGCAGATAAAGGACTTGCCACAGCAGTGGTTAACTGGCAGTGAAGGTTTGAGGACTCCCTTGCCAGGTCCAAGCTCCCCTGTCCCAGTGAGGAAGGAGGAAGCAGCTCCAGGTGTTTGGGCTGGAGGGATCCAGAGCACAGGAGCAGGATCAGGGTGACTGACAGTGATCAGCACACAAGCTGGTTGTGGCAGCAGAACCAGGCACGAGCTTGGGGCTGGGTCTTTGCTGGAGCTTGCCCAGCAGCTGGACTGGCACAGTTCATCACACCTGGGGATAGCTGGATTCAGCCTTCCTTCTGGAAGGAATGACTGCTCTGGAGGCTGGAGAGCATTTGGGTTACTGTTGTCTGTGTGGACCTCCTTAGTGCCTGCAGATGGGGCTTTATTGGGTAGGTGGTCTTGTTAATCACAAGCAACGCTGCCCCAGTACTACCAGTGCCAGAAATCCTCATCTCTTAGTGACCCACTCCTGTCTTTCCCATGAGCATGGAGAACAGCAGTGAGGAACACATACCCAGGGTAGGGAACAGCCTTAGCCCTCCATCCACTAACCCCTGGAGGCATTTATCCTGGACAGGCCATGCATAAGCTGTGCAGATGTTAATGATTTCTACACTGAAGAATGTGGTGTTGTTGCTGAACACAGATCGAGTCATTAAGCTGTGCTGGGCTCACTGGAGCTGGGCGGTGTGGGAGGGCAGGGACAGGAGCAAGACCCTGCTGCTCGCAGCTGCAGGGGGGTGTTGCTGGCAGGGCAAAGCAGTAGAGCTGGCTGTGCAAGTTGTGGTCTGTTCTCTTGAGTATCTGAAGGTTTTTGAGGTGGGGCTGAGCACAAGTGACCAGAAGTGGCCCAGGTTTTCCCCTCCAGCATGAGCAGGGTAGGGGGAGAAAATGGATAGCTGTTCTGAGAGAGTGAGAGCCTGTCCCTTAGCCTCTTGGGTGTATGATATTCTGCAAACTTTGCCTGTTCTATTTGCAAGCCCTCAGAGCTTATCCAAGAGTTTGAAGTGTGAGATAAGAGTCCTTGTTGCAAGGACTAGGAGCCCTTGCTGGGAATAGGTGTCCAATCCATGTGCTATGTGTGCTTAAGCTTTCAGTGGGGAGCTGAAACTTTGGGTAAGCAAGAAGATGGGGTTTCATGCAGTTGTTCCAAAGGCACGTGGGGTCCCTTCTTCCCTTAAGCTGCTGGTGGGAAATCTGAGCCACCAGAGGGATTCCCTTTGCCTGGAATCTTAATGACAAGGTGTGGAGGGATTCAGCCCATCTTCAAGTCTCCTGGTGCTGTTGCTCAGCTGTGGCTCTCTGGGAATTGTGTGGGTCTTCTGGGTAAAGCTGCCTCTGTGCATGCCCTCTAAGGTGTTTTCCTTTGCATCTTTAACCTTGGGGCTATTATTTTTTTCTGTGATAGGAATTTCTCTGTGATCCAAAGTTCAGTGATGAAGAAGACCTGGAGGAGAAGTTGGCAGCGTTCAAAGGTGAGAACGGGAGGGTTTCCCTGTCCTTTCAGCCTGACTCTTTGCTCTGAACCAGAGTATTTTCCTCAGCACTTGGATCTTACCAGCCTGAGATCCTATGCCAAATGCAAGTGACTGAGCTGAGATGGATGCCTCCCCCTTGCTTGTGGAACTCAGTGAAACTCCCTGGAGGGGTGTTTTCCACAGGAGCCTTTGTGCTTCGCCCACTTGCAGGGCAGGGACATGTCACCCTGCAGACATCCTGCTGGTGGCTGCTATTACTGCACAACCTGCTGCGTGGGCAAAACCCTGGGGAGCAGTGAAGGAGGATGGTTTCTGTCTAGTTACCCACACAAGCTCACTGGCATAATTGACCATGCAATAGATGGACTGGTTTTTTTTCAGTGAGTAGGAGGACCTCTTTCCATAGAGCAGAAGTCTCAGCTGCTCTCTGAAGGAGTTGGGATTTCTCTACTCAAAAGATCAGTCTGATCTGGTCCTTCCCCAGCCACTTGACCCTGGAGGCAATGGCAGTAACATGTCTAGTCCTGGCTAAAGCCTAAGTCCAGTGGATCTGTGGATCTAGTGCTTAGGTTCGGGCCATTTGTTGGGACCGGGAATAGAGAAACAGCTCAAAAGCCTGGAGTCCTCTGGAGCTTGTCCCCAAACTGGTTACAGGACAAGGTCTGGCAGGGCTGTTCTGGGTACTTCCACTTTCTTTCCAAGCAGTGGCTGGAGGCAGTTGAGAAAACATGCCTGTGCGTCACACTGCACTCAAGGCTTGTCCTCAGCCTGGCTCTAACCAAATAAAACCTGACCTTGCTTCCATTTCAGGCATTGTCTGCTATTTCCCTTTGAATTTTGGCTTTGCAATGCAGCATGGAAGAAGCTGGCTGGGGTTTTGTGATCCCTTACCCTGCTGGGCACAGAGGAGCCTCCTGTGCTCCCCGTTCTTTTTCTGTTGCCTTTTGTGTGACTTTGGCTTTTGGCTGCAGCCCTGCATTATTTTTTCCCATCACAATTGGGGCTCTTCAAACATTGCAACTGTAGGTCACAGGCACAGAATTCCCTGTAATGAGAGCCTTTGGCATCTCCTCCTGCTGCCTCGTGAGTTTGCCTCCGTGGCCTGTCCCACTCTCCAACGCCTCCTCCAGCTCCCCCAACAATCAGCTCATTGTGTGATGATGGGGGGAGTGTTTTTTCTCTGTTGCCCTTCTTGCTGCACCCCTCCAGCTGGGCCTGGGGAGCCCCTGTGCAGTGTTGGTGTAAATGTATTTGTGAGGGAGGGACCACGTGTGGTTTTGCCCCACCAAATCCCTGCCCCTGGGGTGGGAGGAAAAGATCAATGTGCAAGCTGAGGCTGGTGTAAAGCTGCCTCTGTTCTCTGCACTTTTGGCTAAGTGTCAGCTGAGAAGAAAAGAAAACATGTGCTGGACAGGGACGTGGCAGAGCAGGGTTTGTGTCCCCAGGCATATGCTGGGGTGTCTGACCCCTGCCAGGGAGGCAGCAGTTCATTTGCACAAGGTCGTTGTGGTGGGGCAGAGTGTGAGGAGAGAGTCTCACATCAATCATCTCTTTGGTCCCTAAGCATGTGTTACAGCCCCAATTTCATCTTTGATCAGTTGCTGGATACTTGAAGGGAGATGTTTACTCCTGCCTGAAGCATGAGCAGCTTTGGTTTGTATGTGATGCTCCCATAGGTCTGTCTTGGTCAGCTCATGACAGCAGTAATCCATGGGCTGAGACCCAGCTGAACACATCCAAGCCATTCCTCTGCTTCCTGCCCTTAGCTGCCCATCAGTCCACTTAACCCAGCAATTTTCTTTGGAAGCACAGGTCCTGGGAAGACTCTGCTGTATGAAATAACCACTCTTCCCTTTGGCTCCTTAAATTAGCCTGCCACTTCTCTGTTCATGCTCATCTGCTTGCTGGTGTCCCTGGAGGAGAGGCAAAAGGTCTTTTCCATTTTCCTTCCTGGGGGAAAGGAGCAGCCTGGAAGGGCTCAGTTAATTTGAGTCCTTGCGGGCTGTTGTGGGGGGAGCAAGTGCTAACTGCAGGGCAAGTGGTGATTTCTCCAGCTCAGCACTGATGGATGGTGGCAGCAGGCATCTTGCATCTTGCTCTTTTCATTTAGCACAGCTGAGATGATGGGGGGCCCCCTGAGGTGCTGGGAGCTGTATGGTCTGTAAGACAGACAAATCCTCGCCTGAAGAGCTTAAAGTCTAAATGGGGAACAGCAAGGGAGGGGGGGATTGTAGGAAGCCCAGGTGTGCCACTCCAAAGGGCAGAAACCGCTCAGGATGGAATTCCTGAATTTTCTAACTGAAATCAGTGCTCTGCCTGTTACAGCACGAGAGTTTTTGTCCTGCAGAGCTAATCAGACCTTCTGGAGCAGGTTCTGCCTTTCTCTGAGAATGCTGGAGTTGCTTGAGTCAGCAGTGTTTGACAGCAGGCTGGAAGGGCAAAAAAACCTGCTCCAGCATCACTGCTCTCAGGCATGTTCTTGGCTTGGCCCTCTTGATGTGGTCCTTGAGCATCTCTCTTGGCAGGTGCTGCTCTGGGAGCGAGCACAGCATTGGGAAGACTGTGGAGTCTCTCCCTTGTTATTGCAGGCAACTCCGTCATTTAATCCCCCTCCTAAGCCGATCAAGCTTCATCTTGGGAGTGCTCAGGCGTTTGTTTTCCTTGCTACTCCTTCTGGGAGGCTGTTCAGAGCTTTGTTTTTGTGGCTGGAAACCTTTTAACGCTGTTCATGGCTAGCTGATACCTTGTTCTCATGCCAGTGTTTTCCTTCAGCTTAAATGAAAAGCAGCCACAATTACAGAGCACTTAATTCTAGAGCCCTAGAACTGAGATAAGGGTACTAAAACCAGGCCTTGATAGTCTCCCTCTCTGAAGTTTGTATTCAGCAGTATATCAATGTAATCTCCATATCTTTATTTCATTGCCCCAAGCAGGCAGTGCTCCAAAGCCCTGCACACCCCCTGCTCTAGTGTCCTGCTAACTTGCTTCTGTGTCTCTTCCAGAGAAATACATGGAGTTTGACCTAAACAACCAAGGGGAGATTGGTGAGTAACTCTGAGGGATGCTGAGCTGGAAGAACAGTCTGCTGAGGTGGTGTCTGCTGCCGTGTCTGCTGCCTGCCTCTCAGCTTTGTGGTGCTGAGGAGGAAAACTAATGGGCTTTTCTGTGTCCAGCCTTGCTTGAATCTTTTTTCAGCCAGGGGTTTCCTTGGCTTTCTAGCTCCTGCCTCTCAGCTTCCTTAGTCTCTCCTTGCCTACTTCAAGATCTAAGCTCTTCTCAGTCCTGTTCTCCTGGAGTTCTGTTTAGCTCCTCCACTTCTTTCTGTTCTAAATGCTTTTTTGTTTTCCTTTTTCTTAGCTGAGGCTTTCTTCTCTGCTGGAAAAATGGAAATCCAGAGCTGGGAACCCTCTGGGCTTGGACAATCCTGGGGTTTGCCTGGCTTGAGGCAGAAGCACTTCTGGTGCAGAGCAGCTCTTTGCTCTGCAGGGAGGGGAGTGGAGGGAAGCAAAGGACTTGGGTGTGCCTGGCTCAGCTGAGCAACCCTGCTTTGGGTCCAGAAAGCATGGGTTACGTAAAGACCCAACCTTCTGCAGGCCTGGAGCTGACATTGAAGTGTAACCACTTGTGACCTGTGCCCTTCCAGGAGGCTGCTGCCTTCTTCCCCTCCTCCACCGATCCTCCAGCTGAAGTGAAGCCTGTGGGGAGCTGGAAGAGGCCTGACTCAGGGTTTCCGGGAGGGAAGGGGCCCGCAGGTCTCAGCAGGCAGCAGTGCAATGGAAGGAAATGGCCTGTGGCGCTGGGCAGGGGCGCCTGCTCCCCACAGCTTGTTTGTCTCCAGCTTTAACCCCAGTCTTGCTTCCCTCCTCCCCATCCTTGTGATTCTTGGCACCGCACTCCGAGCTAGAGAGCAGTGTCCCCACGTGTCTCTGGAGCACTAGGAGACTTATCTCTCTTCTGTGTGTGTGGTGCTTTTATCCTGAGCTGCATTACTGGGCAGTACAGCAGTAACCTGTACTGGAAGGTTTCTTGTGGCTTTTGGCAACGGCTTGATGCTGTTAGCCCTGGGGTTCACAGGTGAGGTGGGAACTCACGGCTGTGTCCCTAGGGTTGGTCTGCTCAGTGTGATCACATCTGAACAGAACCAAATTCCTTATTCTTGTAGATTTGATGTCTGTCAAAAGGATGATGGAGAAGCTGGGGGCTCCAAAGACCCACCTTGAACTGAAGAAGATGATTTCTGAGGTGACTGGAGGGGTCAGCGACACCATCTCGTACCAGGACTTTGTCAATGTGATGCTTGGAAAACGCTCTGCTGTGCTTAAACTGTGAGTGTCCCAGGGTGGAGCAGGGGAGACACAGCACCTGAGCTGGGGAGCACAAGCTGCTCTGTCTGGTGGAGATGGAGCTGTGCATGCTCAGGATCCGTGGAGGGAGACAGGACCCTTGTGAAGGGGGAGTCTGCAGAGTGACATGAGAGGGTGTATAAGCCCATGTCCAGGCTGAGCAGTGGCAAGTGCTCCCAGCAGAGCTGCCTGCTGTGTGTTAGCACAGCCTTCCTCCCACATGCTCTGTGGGAGTGATTCTTCTCCTTTCCCGAGGTGTGCAGGCATTCAGCACTGCAGGACTTCTTCCTGGCTCTTCCCTGAGGCTCCTGCTGGCTTTGGGGCTTCCCCTGTGGATGGTGGCAGCACTTGAGCGGTGAACGATGGTCCTGCCAACTCCAGCAGTGCTGGCTCCTGTTTCCCACAGGATGGTCTGTCCCTGCCTGATTTTTGGAGGCAGTAGGAGATGGGGCACGTGCTTGAAACAGCTGGCTCATGCTGGGAGAGGTTTTTCTGTGGTACAGGCTGCCAGCACTAGCCTCCCACGGCCTCCTCTGCCCTCTCAACAGGGCTCTGAAAGTGCTGCTGTAACAAATGGCTTCCAAACACTTGCTTGGCTCCATCTCCACCCCACTGAAGCCTGGCATTTCCTTTCACAGCCACAGAGGCTGGCCCTGCTTTTGTGTCTGTAACCACCATGAATAGGAGCAGCTCCTCTCCATCCTCCTTACCCCCTTTTTGAAGGCAGCTTTAGAAACACAGCCAGCTTTCAGGGCAGGTTGGGAGGAAGGTTCCCCTAAGCTGGTATGTTCTTGCTGGCAGTGAGTCTCCCCACTGTGTGCCCTGTTTCTGTGTGTTGGGATGCTCCTCTTCCAAGCACACACAGACTTCTGACATCCCTGCTTCTCCTTTATTTCGCCACAGAACCAGACTGAGCCTGCAGTCTGTCCTGTATCTTCCATCCCTCCTCCCAACTGCAGCAGCTTTCACAGACAGGTCCCTTCTCTTGCTAACAGAAACCCCATTGTCTGTTGGACTCTGTAGAGCAGGAGCAGAAATGTAAAACTCTGTCCTAAGAGCAGCACAGTCCTTTGATCCATCCAGACAGCTGGCATTCCCAGCGTAGCTGCAGTCCTTAGGGAGGAAGACAGTGCTAGTGGTTGCAAAATGCTTGGGATTCTTATAGGCAGTGCCTTGCTCCTTGTCCCTGCCCTCTCCCTGGACTGTAATTGCTGTTGCTTGCTTGGTGTTGGCTTCTGAATGTTGTGCTGTGTGGTGATGTGCAAGGTGGGCTGGGGTGGTGTTTGGTTTTACGCATCAGGAGCGCTTGGCATGCTGTGTGTGCCCAGGGGATTTCGGAAGTTGCTGTCTAAATAAAATGTGCTAATCCTCTGGGCTCCGGGAGGAAAACCAGCAGAGACTTTGGGAACGCACTCCTAGAAGCTGCTGGGAAAGCCAGGCTGGCAGCACTGCCCTCTGTTGGCTTTCCCTCCTCTGTTAATTATCAGGTGCCCTTTGCAGAGAAGCCAGATGATCTTTTTCAGCAGATAATGCCCAATGATAGGTAAAGATGCTTTTTTTTTTTTTTTAATTGGTAATATCTGTTGTGTTTTGCAGGGTCATGATGTTTGAAGGAAAAGCCAACGAAAGCAACCCAAAACCTTCTGGTCCTCCTCCAGAGAGAGACATAGCCAGCCTCCCTTGAAGAGGACAGGCTGCAAAACGGGCACTGTTTGCTTTGCTGGTCTGTAACAGAGGTTACCTGTGCTTTGTTACTCTTTACTGTGGACAGTCCTAGTTTTCAACTAACCTGCCTTAGAGGAACAGCAAGGGAAGCTGGAGACCCCCAGCTCGTGTCTTTCTGCTGCTTGATCTCTTAGACAGAAGCTGTAGCACCAAGTGTAATGTGAGACCAAAAAAAAAATACCCTGTGATCTTACTCTTTCCTCTGCCCTTCTTGCATTTCTCAGACGAGGAGCTGCTTTCTTCCCAGCATATGGATTCAGAGCTGTGCTTGTCGTAACAGGTACCTAAAGGGCCTTGCTGCCAGACATAGAACATTTCTCTGGCAAAGCCCCTGGGAACAGCTTAATGGGTGAAAAGAATAAGTGCCTTCTCTGCTCCATCCTATACTTCCTGACTTTGGACTAGTTCTTCCCCTCCTGACCGACTCAAAGTGCAAATCAGGCTCTGCCTGATGACGTTCTAGGTGGATGTGGGGATGTGCTTGGACACAGAGATCTGGCTGCAGGGCCTTTTGGCTTGGGGTGGGCACAGCTGCCTGCAGGGGCAGCTTCTGTCTGCTCTGGGGGCTCATCCTGCATGCGAATCTTATGGATCCAACACCACCCACTGTGAGTGAGGATGGTTAAAGCCACCTTAGGGACCCCCTTCCTGATAAATCTCGACTTGGATCTGACCAGGAGCATAACCTCTGAACAAGTTGTTTGTCTGTCCTATCCATGGAGTGCAGAAACAAGCTGTGATGCCTTTGCAGCCCAAAAGGGAAGTCAAACCTTCAGGTGAAAGGAAGCTGGGTGAACAAACTGGGTCCTGCCAGACCAGTTGCAGATGGGGATATGTCCTCAGGCAGCTGCTCTGTCCCTCAGGTTTTTGCAGACCTCCCTGTCTGTGTTTCATCTGAGTCCCCTGGGCCTGTGGGGTACATTTCCTGCATAGATAAGTCCTCAAGTATGCAAAATCAGAATGGCTGTAAGTGTGGAGTGTGAGCTGGGACTGTGCTATCCATGCTCTGATTACTGTGGGGATTCTTGTTCCACACACAATTTCTGGAACCCAGGTGTTTGCTCTCTGCCCTTTCCCTACTCTTTTCTTAAATGTTCTTGACAGCTTTTAACTTTTTTAAAATCATGGTTTAATAAGTACTTTTTTTTAAAGGAAATACAGATGATTAACTCTACTAGGCTGATTGTTCCTGCCAAAGGCTGCACTTTTAAATAAAAATAATTAAAAAACCCCCTCATTCTCGCTACTGTCTGTGTGAAAAACAACACTGTAATGGAGAGAAAAATTATGAGTGAAAGCAGTACCAGTCTACTTCAAAGACTGAAAATAAATTTCCTGAACCTACATTGTGTGTCAGTGTGTATTATCTCCTCTGAAGCTTGGTCGATATGATTGGTTGCAGATTAAGGGAGCTGGTGTCCAAGACTGTTAATATAAACCTTTAAGCAGATCCTGGAGATAGGTTTGGACTGTCTTGATCTGATCTTTGTCTGTAATAACTGACCAAATGTGATGGAGTTTGTGTGATGAAATGCAGAGGCCACCTCCTGAAAGCTTTTTTTTTTTGTTTTTGGTCCTGATTTACTGAAAAAGAGCAGGTGACAGTGCTCGTTTTAAGGAATAAATAAGAGCAGACACTTGAGATGCTTCTCTTGAAAATGTGTGGTGTTTTTTTTCATCTTCTCTGCTCTTGAAGCAGTTGCCTGAGGTTCTTGTCTGATGTGAATTACCAAAAGGGTAGAGCACGTTTCCTGGGGAATTGACTGGGTGCACTGTTTCCATGTGTTTCTCAAAACGACAGGATTTCCCTGAGATCAGAGCCCTGTGTTTGCTTTCTGCTGCCTGGTAGCCTCTGGGAATGCACCTGCTTTTCTGGGCTGTTCAGACAGAAAATAAAGGAAGCATATTACACTGGGAAATTTGGATGTGGTTTGCCACAGTTCAGGTCACTGCCCAGGGCAGAGACTACTGTCTCTGTGGAAATCCTCGTCCTTTCTGGTACTGGAAAAGAGAAGCACAACCTACTAATGATGGAAACAGCTCATTTCAGCATGTCCCCATAGCACTGAGTGCTTGAGTGATGCCTGGTGCTGGTGTTTTGTCTGAGTGGGGGCTGAAGCCCCAAAGGTTGAGGAGCAAGTAAAGAAATTGAGGTCCTGTTGTGATCAAAACCCCACATGCTGCTTTTGTGTTTCCCTGGAGCACAATAAAGCTATTCCAGCTCACAGAGCTTCTGTGTTTCCAGCTCAGCCACCCCTAACTGGAGGTGTACAGGGACTGACCCAGAGCATCCCTGTGCTCCCACTGCAATCCATAAAAAGGAACAGGATTTTACCTGAGGGAATGGCATGAAGGTGTATCAGGGGAGGGTTAGGTTGGATATCAGGGAGAGCTTCTTCCCCCAGAGGGTGGTTGGGCACTGAACAGGCTCCCCAGGGTAGTGGTCATGGCCCCAAGGCTGCCAGAGCTCCAGGAGTGTCTGGACAACGCTCTCAGGGACTGGGTGGGATTCCTGGGGTGTCCTGGGCAGGGCCAGGAGTTGGACTTGGTCCTTGTGGGATGCTATGGACATGATTAGCTCAGAGCTGCAGCAACACTCTATCTGTCATACAGAAAAATCATCAAAGCCCCTTGCTTTGGTGATGGCCGGGGTGGAGCAGATGCCTGCCAGGCAGGGACAGCCAGACCCCATCCCTGGTCTGTCCCCTCCAGGCCAGATTTCCTCAGGGTGGAGCAGGGATGGAGGTCCTGCAGCTCCTACTGGGTCTGGCCCTGCCTCAGAACATGTGGAAAACATCAGGACAAGAGGACACAATCTTGAGATTTCCGTNTGGGATGCTATGGACATGATTAGCTCAGAGCTGCAGCAACACTCTATCTGTCATACAGAAAAATCATCAAAGCCCCTTGCTTTGGTGATGGCCGGGGTGGAGCAGATGCCTGCCAGGCAGGGACAGCCAGACCCCATCCCTGGTCTGTCCCCTCCAGGCCAGATTTCCTCAGGGTGGAGCAGGGATGGAGGTCCTGCAGCTCCTACTGGGTCTGGCCCTGCCTCAGAACATGTGGAAAACATCAGGACAAGAGGACACAATCTTGAGATTTCCGTTGGACATCAGGAAGAATTTCTCCCCAGAAAGGGCGATTAGACATCGCAAGGCACTGCCCAGGGAGGTGGTGGAGCCACCATTCCTGGTGNGCTTGGGGAGGGCTCGTTCTGGGCAGCGGGGGGGTGATGGGCTCTGGGGGGCGCCTGGGGGAGTCACAAACCGGGGTCGGCTCGGGGCATCCTTTCAGGGTTTGTGAAGTACTTGAGGACTGAGCAGAGTCTCCTACAAGGGGGTGGAAGGCAGGGTCTGGCGTGGCCTTGATGCAGAGGGGTCTTGGTAACTCCTGAGGAAGGAACCACAGAATGGTTTGGGTTGGAAAGAACCGTAAATATCCTCCCGTTTCACCCCCCTGCCGTGGGCAGGGCCACCTTCCACCAGACCAAGTTGCTCCATGCCCCGTCCAGCCTGGCCTTGGACGCTTCCAGGGATGAAGGAGAGTTGAATGAGCCTTGTTCTGGGAGAAGAGGGATGCGCTCTTAAATCCTTCTGCGAGCACGCCTTGTGCTGGGAATCTCCCGGGTTTGGGAGCAGCACGTGGGGCTGTGGGTCAGTGCAAACTGGAGCCCTGCTGTGTGTGGTGCCAGCNTGTTCGGTCATAGGTTGGACTCGATGACCTCTGAGGTATTTTCCAACCTAATTGACTCTGTGTAGGGGAAAAAAAAAAAAAAAAAAAAAGGTTTATTAACCACAGGGGCCGCTGGGAGGACCCGGAGCAGCGAGAGCGGCGGCCAGAGCGGCCGCGGCGGAAGCGGAAGCGCGTGGGCGCTGTGCCGGCGGGACCGCGGCCCCGGGGCCGCCATGGGGGACGACATGGACGTGATCCCCGAGCGGGAGATGAAGGTGAGGGGCGGGGGGTGTAAGGGGGCAGACCGCCGGCCGGGGGGGATTTGACAGGCGGTTTGGCTCGGGCTGGGGGCCTCGGCTTAGGGCCGGAGGGGAGCAGGGCTTGGGGAGGGCTCGTTCTGGGCAGCGGGGGGGGGATGGGCCCTGGGGGGGGCCTGGGGGGGGCACAAACCGGGGGCGGGTCGGGGCATCCTTTCAGGGTTTGTGAAGTACTTGAGGACTGAGCAGAGTCTCCTACAAGGGGGTGGAAGGCAGGGTCTGGCGTGGCCTTGATGCAGAGGGGTCTTGGTAACTCCTGGGGAAGGAACCACAGAATGGTTTAGGTTGGAAAGAGCCGTAAATATCCTCCCGTTTCACCCCCCTGCCGTGGGCAGGGCCACCTTCCACCAGACCAAGTTGCTCCATGCCCCGTCCAGCCTGGCCTTGGACGCTTCCAGGGATGAAGGAGAGTTGAATGAGCCTTGTTCTGGGAGAAGAGGGATGCGCTCTTAAATCCTTCTGCGAGCACGCCTTGTGCTGGGAATCTCCCGGGTTTGGGAGCAGCACGTGGGGCTGTGGGTCAGTGCAAACTGGAGCCCTGCTGTGTGTGGTGCCAGCCTGGTCCTTGGCTGTGTCTCCCAGTGTTCCCGCGGGGCTGTGTAAGCAGGGACACGGGGGAACAGGTTCCTGGAGCGCGTGTGGGTCTTTGTGCAGCTGCTTTCTGCTCTCAGAAACAGAGGAGTTGGGCTGTTTGTGTTGCAGAAGTTTCTGAGTTCCTACAGCTCCTCGGGTTGCAGGAATGCATTTATAGAATGCTTTGAAAATAATTTGGAAATAAAAATGAGGGAGACTCGTCCCTAAAGAGAACCACGGGTTTTGCATGGTAACAGTGCAACTGCTGTTTCTTAATTCACTTTTGGGATTTGAAGGTTTTTGTCTCTCACTCTGCTTTTCTCTCACTCCTTTTTCCAAAAGACCAATGTGAAATGAATGCAAAAAAAAAAATAAATCTGAGTGTACAAAGTAGTTTCTGGGGGTGGGTGAGAGGAAAACCTGTGTCTGTTCTGTGTGTCATAAGTTATAATGGCAACCAAAGATCCATGTAAGCAAACGTGTGATTTGTAGCAGCAAGTTGTGTTCAGTCCTGTTCTATATTTGCTTTATTCCCTTCTCTTTCTCTTTTCCTCTGTAAGGATTGGCTGATTTTGGTGTGTTCCTGAGAAGGTCAGATGTCCCAGACAGATTCATCTCCTGCAGGTTTTATGAGCACTGGGCAGAAGGGAAATTCAGCCAGTGGAAAAAATGTGGTGTGATCTCAGACTTTCCTGGATGAGACATAAAATTTGTTGGGGTGGCCAGAAACAATGTGGCCTCTGCCTTGGCAGGGGTTTGCAGCTCTTGTGGAGAGGCTCTCATTGTCTTAGAGAAACTGAAGCAAAGCCTTCATCTTGCCCAGCACATGAACAGCTCTTTCCCAACTCTCTCCCAACAGGATTTTCAGTTCAGAGCCCTGAAGAAGGTCCGTATCTTTGATGCTCCTGATGACCTTCCCAAAGAGCGCTCCAGCCTCCTCGCAGTGTCCAACAAATATGGACTGGTCTTTGCTGGTGGGGGGACCAGCCTGCAGATCTTCCACACCAGAGATCTTCTCATGCAGAACCAGCTGGGAGAAGATCCCAATAAAATCGGTAAGACACACTGACGTCCCGTGGTCTTTGCAGGGACAGGTTTGTGTGGGATTTATGACACGGAGCTCTTGGCTTCTGGTACGTGATGCAGACCTTGTCGTGCTCTGTCATGGGTTTGCATTGCCACAGGTTCTTGTGTGGGAAAGGCAGCAGCAATATTTGCTGTACCTCTAGCTGAAATGAAGTACAGTACATAGAATCATTGAATATTCTGAGCTGGGAAGGACACACAGGGATCGTCAGTCCAACTCCTAGTCCTGCACAGGACACCTCAACAACCCCACCATGTCCCTGAGAGCCTTGTCCAAATACTCCTTTTGTGTTTTCAGTGGAGAACGTTCAGAGTACCTTGGTCCCCATGAAATGTCCTGTGCAGCACCTGGCTCTGAGCTGTGACAATCTCACCCTCTCTGTGTGTATGATGTCCAGCGAGATCGGTTCCTTCATCAGCTTTTTTGATGTCCGCACATTCCTGAATCAGGTACAGCCTGTGCAAAGTGGGTTTGGTTTTGGTTTGGGTTTTTTCAGAATACAGCAGAGGAGAGGCATAGCTGGGGTGGGATTTTCTGTCTCTCTTGTAAAGGAATTGCTCAGTAAACTCAAAAATCTCTGTCTTTTTATTAGTCAGTAATTTATAGGCAGGTCAAAACCGCTGTGAGCAATGACTTTGGGAGCATCTTGTGCTCAGCTTTGTCTCATGTATTTGTCTTTCCTGAAAGGCAAAGCAGCAGAAACAGGCATTTGCATATCACAAACTGGCCAAGGATTCAGGGAGCACAGCCACAGTCAACGACCTGAAGTGGAACCCTGCCAGTCCCACCATGGTGGCCATCTGTCTGTCCGATGGCAGCATCTCTGTCCTGCAGGTCACAGACTCCGTGAAGGTCTATGCCACCCTCCCGTCCTCCGTGGCTGTGACATCTGGTGAGTGGCATCCTCAGGTGGCACACAGAGTGCTGGACACTGAAGAACAGGCACACATTTATAGGTGTAAAGACACAGGCTGCTTGTCTCAGGAGGAGGTTCCTTAACATTAAAAAAATCCTTCACAAGAAGGAAAGATTTAAACTTGAGACTCAGAGTGTGTTGCAATGGAATTGCTCTTTTCCCAGTTGATTGGAGCAGCTGAGTCTTGTGAGTTATCAAATGGGCTCACCTGTGGTTTTTGCTGTCTCAGGCTTGACTCTCATTTCCAGGAAAACAAGCAAATAAGCATCACCTGCTGTTGGGTTTTGATCTGTGCAGACTTGCTTTCTGTGTCTGGAGGATTCCATGTTTAATTCAGATTCATGATTTTTGTGGGGCGGGGAAGCAGTTTTAATTTACTGGTCCTGTTTTTGTGGGGCCTGTAACTCTCCTTAGTGCTAATGAAATTATCCTTTTTTTTTGCTTAGTGTGTTGGAGCCCAAAGGGAAAACAACTGGCTGTAGGGAGGCAAAATGGCACCGTGGTGCAATATCTGCCTGTAAGTATTGTTGGTTGTAAGGCCTTATGTCTGCTTCATACTTTGCAATATGATTTTTTTCATCAGAAGCTACAGAATTTGGTCAGGTGGCACATGGTGAGAGCCATTGATGCTGCCCAGGTTCTTCAGTAATGTTTGAGTGTCTTAGGCCAATATTGGGTTTATTTTAAGGCTTTGCTATGGTCACTAAAAAGTCACAATTTTAGAGTGGCACATGATGAGTGTTAAAGAGTGAGTTGCTCTAAAACAGTTCTGTGGGCTTTCTGCAAAACTTGCAGCTGGCTTTGTTTGTTGTCTTTTCTTTGTATTTAAGAGTTGTTTTACTTGCAGAATCTACAGGAGAAGAAAGTAATCCCTTGTCCTCCTTTTTATGACTCAGACAATCCCGTTAAAGGTACATCTTTTTATTTCTTTGTAACTTGTTTTCTGTTTTAAAATGTTTTACTCATTCCTCCTTCTGTTATCTTTAGTTGTAGCAGCTGTGTACTGCACTGGTTATGTAATTACAGTGTGATTTAGTTCAAATATTTGGGAAAAAATGCTGTATCTCTGAGTTGCATAGAAACATTACCAGTTGGCCAGAGTCCTGCTCTATTTCTAGAACGTTTTCAATATGCATTTTGAAAGCTATTTTTTGCTCACTGATATGATAAGACAATACTGTCTCAAGTATCTCCCTTTAGCATGAAGATTTCTGAATATAAATCCAGTTCTCATATTCCACATGAGTTTGACCTCATCCTTTTTCCTCTTCAATACAGTGTCTAAATAGTAAGTTTAGAGAAGCAGGAATGCTTCATTTGGATATGCCACACCACCACCCATATGTGGAAATGCTGGCACTGTCTCATCTGTGATATCATCAAGCAACCCAAATATATTCTTTTGGCTTGTGCTTGAAATTTCTGGGATCAAAGAATTTTCCCCCCTAATAACTTTGACGTTCTGCAGGCAAATCATTGGAACTTGGTAGTTAAGGAGTTGCCATTTGTTTGTCATTTTTCTTTTGTGTGCTGTGCACAGTTAAAATCAAGATAACCAGGAAGTATCATTCTGAAGTGTTTCTGGCTGAGGTATTTTCTTTTTCTTTCAGTTTTGGATGTACTTTGGATTGGCACATATGTCTTTACTATCGTGTATGCAGCAGCTGATGGGACTCTGGAAACACCCCCAGAAGTGGTCATAGCCATATTGCCTGTAAGTGCCAGCAAGTCACAGCTACACACGTGTTTGTTGCTTGTTCTTGTCTTGTTTATTACAGTGGCAAGTTGCTTTTATTGTTGGCATCATGTAGAACTCAAGTTTGGTGCTGTGGTAAATCATGGTTTAGAGGTTGGGGGGATCCAGTGCAGGAAGTAGGATCCATCTGAAAATCAGTGAGTTTAACCTGTTCTCTGCTGAGATCAAATTAGGAAATTATTGGTGTGCCCTGATGCAGCCAGATTTATAGGAGATTACTGGGTTTCTGCACTGGAAGATAAATTAGCAATGTTGATTTTACAGAAAAAGGAAGAGAAGCGACCAGAGAAGTTTGTGAATTTCATGGAGCCGTGCTATGGGAGCTGCACGGAGAGACAGCATCATTACTTCCTCAGCTTTGTGGAGGAATGGTGAGTGGCAGGAATCATGGCAAGGTTTTTCCCTTGGTGTTTGTGTCTGAGTGGTCATTCCTTTCCCTGTATCGTGTTCCTTCTTTATGTAAACTATATAATACCTGAGTTTGAGAGAAATTAAATTGCTATTTTGAAAATGCTTTGTGAACATACAGATTTTCTCCTGCATGCTTTATCTCTGTGCCAACATACTCATTTGATGAGAGTTCATATGATTTCATGTAGGTACATAAGATTGTTTAACATGTCTCATAACTTTCCCTCGCGATTTCAAGTTACTGGGTGGGTAAAGCATGACTTGTCTCACTGAATTATGTGTCTGTGTGAAGAAGCTGTTCTAACTTTTCAACTGCCTGACTTGGACCATTGTTATTTATGATGATACAGGGTCCGTCAAATCATTGTTTTGAAAGAAAAAAAGAAGTTTTGTAGTGATGTACCGGACACATTTCCCTCATCTTGGCAGGGAAAGTCAGTTTTGTATTGTATAACTGAATTCCTAGTTGATTCCTGGTTGCAAATTTATATAGATGATAAAGAGTTGTGGAGCTGGGGACCTTGCAGTGGAGTGTCATGTTAGTTTTAACCTGTTTGTGTCCATGCTTACAGGGATCTGGTTCTGGCAGCTTCAGCAGCTTCCACAGAAGTCAGCATTCTTGCCAGGCAAGGGGATCAGGTAATATTTTTGTTCCACTTGTGGAATATATTTTGTGTTGTATTTGTGCATGTGTCCCTCCTCTTTCCCAGAAATCTAAGTATAACCTGTATAAAAACCTGGAATACAATGAGAGGATGAATTTTTTAAAAGCACCCCAAAACTAAACAAGCTTCTAAATTGTACAGAATCTTAAGACAATTCTTGGATGAACAAGAGATTTGTGTGACACAGAGAGAAAGCACAAACAGAAACAGTGGGTTATGAACCAAATACCAGCAGTCTGTTTTTCATGATTCATTCAGCAGTCTCAAAATTTGGTCACTTTATTGAAGTGATTCATGTGAGGTGACATGCAGTGATGTGTGAGAAGTCACACACAGATCTGTGAAGGGCCCTGATACTTCTGGCATTTGTTAATTGGAAAAATTTGAGTAGGTGCTCTCTAGCTAGTCCTTCAGGCTGGAGTTCTGAAGAGAGCTGATCACAGGAAAGCAGTAGTCAAATTAATAATCTCACTTTTTGCAGAACTGGGAATTGTGGGTTTTGGAGGACTCCAGCAGAGCAGAACTTCCCGTGACAGATAAAAGTGATGACACTCTGCCCGTTGGTGTTGCTGTAGACTACACCAGTAACATGCCCATCATGATCAGTAAGTCTTGTTAAGTCTTTCTGGTGGAGTAGTCCAAAAATCTCAATGTAGGAGATATTTTTGAGGGGCAGCCTGGTGCTCAGGGTTCTGGGAGGTGGTTCTGAGAGGGAGACTGACACACCTCCTGCCGTTTCTACCAAACCAACAACACGTGGCCTCACTTTTGTGTAAGGATTCAAATGGCAAAGTGTTAAACACAGTTCTTCCTTGGAGCTTTCAGCAGCCTGGGATACTGCAGTAACAACCTTGGCAAACAAAGCTCCTGAGTTACACCTGTGTTTCACAGAACTGGGATAACAGTGAGTTTAAATGAGTCATGTTCTAACACTGGGGATTTCAGGCTGCCTGTGAGGTGTTCTTTTTTCTTGTCACTTGTGTCCTTTTGCTGAGCTGTTTTGTATGAAGTACATTTGCACTGATCTAAAGCAAAAGTGGGTTGGTTTCAAAGCCAGAAACAGCAAAGACTGTTGAGGTGAAAGTGTAGGTTTTAATTCTGCATTAAAGCACAGGGTCTGTACTGCCTAAACCCTGCTGTGCTCTACATCTAGGCAGCTGCACTATTGCAGTACCTTCTGTGCTGCCTGAAGGCTCTTCTGAGCACCTTGTCAGAGTCTGAAGCTACATCTGAGCTACTGTGTTGTATCTTAGTGAATTCTGAGAACTCTCCCTTGAAACCTGGAGACAGATTGAAATAGAGATGCCTTCAGGCAGAGTGGAAGGTACTGCAGTCAGGAGTTCCTGAAGAGCACAGGAGGGTGCCAGTTAACTGAGAACTTTACCTGAATGAAAACCTACAGTAGGGAATTGAGGTCAAACTTTGTACTTGAATGCCAAATTGAATTTGAAGCCTTTTCTCTGTTAATCTATACAGTTACTGGATTAAGGAATCTGTCAGGACAGGTTTTTAAAACCTGTAGGGTTTTTAGAAAGGTTTTAGGAGAAGCCTTTTACTAACACATTCTCTGTATTCTCAGAGTGCAGCCAATTGGCTTTGCAGTTCACAGCAAGTTTAGGTTGCAAAGAAACCTCTTTTGTCCTGGAGCTTGTTCCCAGGTGGAAACTGCCTTCCCTAGCATGCTTTTCTTGAAGAATCAATAGGTAAAGAAACATGGCCATCCACTGCACTGCCTGAAAAACAAGGCACCACGATTGTAGCAGATTTTTTCCTGCATTCTAGATTATATGATTTTTTTTTTTGTTTAATTAAGGGCAGTTAAACCATTATAGACTTTTTTATTTAGAAATATAGGGAGAGTTTAACTGTGCTGAGAATTTTTGAACTGAAGCAGACTCACAAAGCAGCTGCAAATAACACAAGTATTTTATATCAGAGGTTCAGATCACGAGGATATTTGTTTCATGTTGGCTTCCTTTAAAGTTAAAAAGCTTCCTATGTAGGAATTCTCTTTGGTACTTTATGAATATGAATGCTAATGAGGTGACAGGACCCAGTGGAATATGGGGACTGCTGAAAGGGACAGAGGACTGAAGGAGGGAGCAGCATATAGGTGAGGAAAAAGGACTGCTTCAAAATATGAAAAAGCTTGGCACAGGAATTCACAGGTGGAAGTTGGGCTTTGTCATTCAGGAGGTGACATTTGAGTGCCAAAATAACTCTTCATCTATAAATTTATGAAACATGAAGTCAGGAACAGAAAGGACTACAAAAGGAAAAAGAAAAAACTGGGCATTTCATAGAGAAGGAAGGGGACAAAAATGGAAATAAAAGCAAGAAGGGAGAAATGTGGGAAATAAGGAAATACTGTGCTCATCAAGCCACATGAAGGTGGCAGTGCCAGTAGGAACAGAACAAGGACTTACATATGTGGTCTCTGGCAGGTGATGACAAGATCCTTGCCCCAGCTCCAGTTCTGATCTTGCTCTCTACGGACGGTGTGCTCTGCCCGTTTTACATGATCAACCAAAACCCGGGGGTCAGGTCACTTATTGTGACCCCGGAGCCACTGCAGTTGGCAGGGGAGAGAGTTCCAAAGTCAGCAGGTAAGTGCTCCAGTGGGGCAGGGGAACACTTGCATTTGTGGATCTGTGTCATCTTTGTCTGTCAGTTTGGTAGTCAGACATGTTTGTGGTCACAGAAAACTTTTTTTATTCTGTGTAATGATGGGTGTTTTGTGCTCCTAGGGCTGTTCTGTGTCTTTTGTGCATCAGTGTGAAATCACCTAGTCCTGTCCTTTGTAGGATCTCTGCAGGCTGTGCTCTTAGACTCAGCCTTTGGAGAACATGGCCAAAGGAGTTTTAGGAGGCCCTTTGTCCAGCTTTGGGGTGCACAAATCTAACTGCAGTAGGGGCTGCAGGCTCTGCCTGGGGACAAGGATCAAGCACTTTGCAGCCCCAGAGCATGTTCTGCACCCTTCAGGGAGGTGATGGTTTTCCTCCATACTTTTGCCACAGGAAGTCATGATGCAAACCAAGATGTTCAGCTGCACAAAATCTTACTTAAATGATAGCTTTTTGCAGCACTGTGAAAATTGTGTCAGCAGGTGAAGAAGAATAGTTTGGTTTGAATTATAGATGTGTTGCCCTGTGTAGTGTGACATAGGCAGTTTCCTGTGCGGGGGTAGGCAGATAAGCTGATTGTTTTGCTTGTCTGAGTGCAGGAGTAATAACTGCAAATGCATCATTTTTGTCTCTAAGCCCAAATTTGCTTCTCCTTCCCCAAACCACAATGCTGCTGTTTGGCAGCCTGCCCCTCTGCAGCACTGGCTGGCTTGTGTGCTGATTGCCTGTTTTACTTGAGATGGCAGCAACCTCATCAAAATCAATGGAGAAAGGTGAAGCCTTTTCACGGGAAACTGCAGACAACATTAATCTAGACAGATTGTAGTATTGATCGTGACTTGGACTGAGTGAGTTTTCTGTATCACTTGCTGGGTTTGGGGAGTGCCATCTCTCTTCCTCACTGCGCTGTCTGTCCAGTGAGTGAGGCAGTGCTGAGCTGTCCCCATCACACAGCATCTGGCCTTGCAATTCCTTCTGCCATTAGTCAGTGCAGCCAAATGAGTCTCCTCCTTTCCCATTTGTCTTTTTGCAGGAAGCACTGCCCCCACTCCAGCCACTCCTCCGACTTCTCTAAAGCCTGACCCAGTACCTGGTGTTGCTCCTGCCTCAAGTCAGCCTCCCACAGGGGGTGGGGCAGCTGCTTTTTCCTTCATGCCTTCGGCTGTGAAGACACCTGGCTCTTCAGGCAGTGATCCTCCACCGTACCCGTTTGCCACTGATGCCTCCAAGCAAGCCCAGGCTCCTGCTCTGACTGGAGCAGCAACATTCTCCTCTGCTGCTTCTAAGGCATCCATGACTCCTCCTGTGGGCACCACTGCAGCTCCTGCCACCTCCTTTCCTTTTGGATCCATGAACTTTAAACCAGCTGCAGACAGCTCACCTGGGCCGCCGCTCTCCACAGCTCCAGCTGCACAGAAGTCATCTTTTGCACCTTCAGCTTCTTCAGTCAAAGTGAACCTCAATGAGAAGTAAATAGATAAACAGTGAATGCAAGGGCTGGTTCCTTCTTAAATTGCTCCAGGCATGGACAACCTATGGTAGTTCTGAAGATGGTGTCTGGCTTTTTGCCCTGATAGCTGTTCCCCACACTCCTAAGAAAACACTGAGAAAGCCTCTCTTTATCTATAAAGACATAGTTGTCTTGGCTGTGAAAACCCTCAGTGCTTCCCCTGCCAGAGGTTGTGTTCATGGGCAGGATATAAATCAAGGGGGACAGTGCCAAAAATTAAACTGATAATTTGCCAAATTGCCAGTGACCTAGGAGGGTTTTTTATATGTCTTCTTCATAGGCATCAAACAGTAATTCCTTGCCTTGGTTTGATGCAAATCATGGTTAAAGACTCTGGGATTTGAAAGCCCTTCTGTCTAGGACTGATTTATTGGGGTGGTGATAGCACAAGCTTCACTGAGTGTTTGGTGAAGGTTCCTTACCCCCAATCTAAAGAGTAACTTAGAGAGCTGAGGGGAAGCTGTATCCAGAGCTGATGGATGGCTTTGCTACTCCTGTGTTTGGCAGAGAAGGCGCCAGACCTTCTGGTTTTGTTCCTAAATGGTTGCTTGGTCACTGAACACAGGACCTGGAATCTTTGAAGCTTGTTCACACCAACTAAAAAAAATAATATTGATTAGAAACTACGCAAAATGGGTTTGAATGAGTGTTCTCAGATTTCATATACCCACTCTTCCTTCCAATTCCTGAGACTTGCTCTCTGTTCTTAGAAAAAATGGTTTAAAACACAGAGCTATGTTAATTGAAGCTGCTTCTTATAGAAAGCAACTTTCATGTAAATGTATCACAAGAAATTTCCAATGGTTCAAATGGTTTTTCCGTTTTTAATTAGGAAAATCTTTACTACACCAGGATCTGATGGGAGCTCTTAGGGCTTTTTATATTTTGTGTATAAAGCAAATGATACGCCAGTGAATTGGCTGAATATTTAAATTGGCTGCCTTGAGGAGATGAGTTTGCAGATTAATAGAAATTCATATTTTCTTGCAGAATTTTTGCTTGAGCCTTGCTTTGAGGTTGACACTGAAGGGCAGCTCAGCTGTGCTATAGTTGGTGCAAAATGATGAGGTGCATTTTGAAGCAGTGTAGTACTTTTTGCTGGCATTTGGCTTTTGCTCACTGGGTGGGTCTGTGGTAGAAGTCTTTGTGGTTCCATGTATTCTGAAATTATCCTGAGTGGTTCCTTCCCACTATCTCCAGAAGCTACACTCTTGATTTTATAGCTGGAGCTTGAGTTGTTGCTGATTCCAGGGGATGCTAATTCATGGGAACTTAATGCTTCATTTTGGATGGAGGGAGGCAGCCAGGATCAGTTCAGAGCTGAGAGATGTTCTGCTTTCTGTTGCAGGTTCGCTGCTGTAGACACCTCTTCTCCCACGAGCAGCAGTGGCCAATGCACTTCCACAATGTTTTCCTTCTCAACCACTTCAAAACCTGCTTCTGGAGGTTCTCTGAGCCAGTCCACACCTGTCCCAGCCTCTGCTGCCACGCCACTGAAGACTTCATCCCCTGTGCCTGCCACGGGTAGGAGGCTGATCCTATTGTTGGGAATAGTGCATTATAAACAATATTCTAAAAGTTTTAAGACATAAAGAGCTTTATTTGGCTTCTTTCTTTCTTGATTTTCGTGTTTTAGTGGCCCTCCTGATTGGCACACGGTAATGATGTGATGCACTTAGTCTTGAAGCTGAGCAGTTTTTCCATTTGTGCTCTCCATTCCTCAGAGAGACATATGTGAAACAATTACATTCAGCTGCTTACATTCATCCAGAAGTTCTGGCATTTTCAGGGCTCTGTAATGCAGCTCTGATTATGAATGTTTCTGGGCAGTCACACAAATTGATGCCTTTGTTTGCATCTGGACTGACCAGAGTTCAAAAGGATCACAAATGAGTTCAAATCAGATGGCACTCCCTTTGTTAGCAGAATAATATTCCATCTCTCAAATAGTTGTGTGACTGGGGGTCTTGAGATCCTCAGGAGTGGTGCAGCCAGCTACTGTAGAGTGGCAGTTTTTACTGGTTTACTGTTGTCAGTTTTTACTGGATGGGAGTGAAAAGGCACCTGAGGAAGGTGTGTTCTGGGGCTAGGGCCCATAGCACTGCTGCTGTTGGATTTGGCAGCAGTGATCATGTGTCTGATCACAAACTGTTTTCTCAACCTTTGTATAAGTTCATAAATTACTGTTCCTCTTCTCAAATTCCAGTGGCACGTCCTGCTCAAAATGTTTCTTCAGCTTCCTTAGTACAGAAGACACCCAAAATCACCCCGTCTGCAGCAAAACCAAGCTCTGCTCAGGTAACAGGAACTGGACTGGGTTCTTCAGAGGGTGAATATTTTGCATGGCCTATGAGTTGCTTAGGATTCCTTGGACAGAACAAGTATTCTTAGGTCCAAGAATTAGCTAGCTTTTGACATTTAAATAACAGCAAATCTGTGGTTCTAAAACAGTGTTCTCTGCATGTCTTCAGAGAGCTGTGCTTTGAACTGTGTTATTATAGTCAGTTATCTGGTGTCTGAATGGAGTTTCTAACATGAGCCGATTTTTGATATTCTAAGCTTCCTGATGCAATGGATATATCCTTTAATATTGGTTTTGTTTTGTTTTTTGCCAGGGCAAATCAGCACTCCCCAATGCAGCTTTAGAGAAACAGACCCACCAGTGGAAGGATTCAGACCCTGTCATAGCAGGAATCAGGGAGGAGGTGAGATTTTGAAGCAGTTTTCTGCATTTTAGAAACTGTTAAGGCCACAGCCACTTCAGTTCAGCTGGTGCCTGTAAATAGCTTAGGAATCAGAATGGAAATTTATCCCAATATAATCAGCCTGGTTTGGAGTTGTCTGTGTGTCCTCTTCAGTCATCTACACTCACTGTGCTAAAAAGATGGATTATTCTTTTCTATTAAGTTTTCAAGAGAAATTTCCCACTCTGACTGCAAAGTGACAGGTGTTCATGGTGCAGCTGAAGCATGATTCAGGAGCTGTGACATTTGTTCCAGACCCTGCTGTGTTTCATTGGCTGCACTTTCTTCCTCTTGACTGTGCAGATTGCCCATTTTCAAAAGGAGATGGAGGAGCTGAAGGCCCGGACTTCCAAAGCCTGTTTCCAAGTTGGAACTCCAGAGGAAATGAAGATGTTGCGAACTGAGTCAGAGGATCTTCACACCTTCCTCTTGGAAATCAAAGAGACAACAGAGGTGAGTAGGGTATCTTCAAACTGTAAACCATTTAGCTCCTCAGCAGTGACTGTTCCTCACCTGATGTTCCTACTTAACCTGCTGAAGCTGAACTATGTAGATGGAACATCTGACTCTGCTGTGTTAATGTGGGGGTGACATTTGCATTTGTGCTTTCAGGCAGATGCTTGCAAAAGCCCATGTGCTGGAGATGGCAATGAGAAATGGTACTTTGAACCTTGTCCCATCTGTTCTATTTCTATTTGCAGTCACTTCATGGAGATATTAGTATTCTGAAGACAACCTTGCTGGAGGGGTTTGCAGGGGTAGAAGAGGCTAAAGAACAGAACGAACAGAACCGTAGTTCAGGGTATTTACACTTGCTCTATAAGAAACCTTTGGATCCCAAGAGTGAAGCACAGCTTCAGGTACGAAAATAGAGAGTTTAAATAAAATATATCTGAGGTTTGCATGTGCAAGTGCCCAGCATTGTTGTTCTGCTCTAGGTATTTGCTGTTTCAACATAGTCTAGCAAAAGCGCGATGAGCTTTGTTTTCCAGGAGTTTCAAGACACTCTGAAAATCTTCTCCTAAAGCTCCTCTCTGTTGTTGCTGTTTGCAGTGATGATTCAAAACTCCTGCTGAAGGGAAGTAGTTCACCTGAGATCCAAGTCTATTCTAAGCTTAGAATGTGACTCTTGACATCCTGTTCCTTCTCAGCCTGTAATATTTGCTCAGGGATTTCAGATAAAAGAGTGTTGGGGTTTTTTTCTACACTTTATAGAAGAGTTCTTGGAATTATTTTTATCTTCAGCAAGTGCCTTATGGAACAATGTGATGATTTATTATGACTTACAGAACTGTGTGGTTAATTTCATGGATGGTGGAGCATAAAGCTTAATGATATCTAAAAGCTGGGGCACAAAGGAAAATAACCAGCAGTACATAAAGAGGCTTTCAAAGACATGAAAGAAAATAGGGGTGAAGCACTCTTTGTTACAGCTCTGGTGATGAGGGCTATTTAACCCTAAGCAAAATAGAGTGAATGTGCCCTACAAATGATACTTGGTCTTTTATACACTGATAAGTTCCCCTCAAGAAGTTTGACTGGCAGGCTGAAGGCATAATTGAATGTCATCTTTGTGGCAGTAGTTATCAGGAGTAGGCATGCAGTTATTAGAAATGAGCTAACACAAAGTCATTTCTTTCAGGTCTGATCTCTGGTCTTCACCTGGGTTCTGTAGATTGATTCACAGTCTTAATTGAACTCCTTGCTTTGATGTCCAGTATGTCTCTGCAACAGTTCAAGCTTGTGCTTGTGACCTCAGAGATAATCTTGAAATGCATGTTTCCCTGTTCTAGAGAGGGGATAATGAGCAAAGGCCAGCGGACTGAAAGATAAAAGTGGAAGTGGATTGGAATGTAAGGAGAGAACTTTCAGGTCAACTTTCTGAAAGTTTGTGAGAAAGCTCTGCTCTTAAATTTTGCTCAGTCTGCAGGATCCCCATTCTCCTGGGGGAGAAAAGCTCCCTTAGTCAGCTTTGTGTCTGAGTTTTCAATGAAGTTTTAAAGACCCTGAAAATTTTTCTGATGTCCAGCCATATTGATTTGATATCCAGAGAGTTGCTGCTGTATAGTTGCTGGAGAGAAAAAACTTGGCCGTGGCAGTGTGTAACACTAAGCCCACAGCAGAACTAGGTTTGGTTTCAAGCTGGGGATGTCACTCTAGAATTTCATGCTGTATCTTGAAAACACTTGCAGTGGAATTTTTCCCAAGCCATGTTCCTTTGGCTGCTTCATCATTGTATTTGAAGTGAGCATTCTGTTGGGACGAGCTGAAACCAGCTGCGGTTGCCATTTCTGATTTACAAGGTCAGAGTTCAAGCCATGGCCATGCCATGGCAGGCTGGAGGGATGACAGTAATGAGACTGAGTGCTGGGTTTGTTTGAGGAGCAGGGCTTGAGGCCAGAGGTCTCTGGCTTAGCCGTGGCAGTTGTACAACTGTGTGGACATGGATAAGTCACTTCATTCTCCGTGCTTGCTTTTAATTTATTTTTTTCTTTCCTACCTATAAAAATCAAATTAATTCTTTGCCTTAATGTGGGAGTTGTGAGCATTTGTGAATGCTTTCATGAATCATAGTCTGTGAACGCTGGTCTCCCAGAGCCTTGCGAGTTGCCTGCAAAGCTTTGATCAGTTATAATTGTTAGAAGTTTCAGCTTTATAAAATGGGAGCAAATGACTCATGTTCTGGAAATGACATTTGAAATAAGGATTGTTTTGTGCAATGCCTGGTGTTTGTAAAAGCCTTTCTTTAAAGATCTGGCAATGTTTTGCAAATATTATGGAAAGTATTATTTCTAGAGAGAGAAACGAGAGCTGGGGTAAAATGCCCAAGCCAAACCCTGTGTGTACCCCATTGACTGATAAGTAAGTTTTCTCTGTGTTTGGTTCTGTTGTGCTGGTAAAATTTTCCAGGCAGAAATATGGGGAAGTGCTGCATGGCTTGGACTGAATGAGCCCAAAATGTCTTCAGCTTCTGAAACTGAGGTTTTGGAATTGAATTAAAATCTGACTTTATCTTGCATGGTAGGAAATTCGACGCTTGCACCAGTACGTGAAGTTTGCTGTTCAGGATGTGAATGACGTTCTGGATTTGGAGTGGGATCGGCATCTGGAACAGAAGAGAAAGCAGAAGTAAGTAATTGAAATTGGAGTACAGAACTACTATAAGGAACACATCAGTGAACTGGGAATTAGTCTCTAGTCGACAGACAGAAGACTTTTTCAGGGGATCTGGGTAAATAAAGTTTGGCTAAGACACTTACTGGGAGCTACAGGTTTAGACTCTCTGGCTTCATACGTGTTAGAAGCTTGTTATGTCTCTGTGTACAGTGAAAATAGTGCTTATAGGAAAAACCTATAAGGTTTGTAGAAATCCATTGATGGTAGCTGATGAAACCTTACTAATAGATAAAACATCACGAAGTAAATGAGCTAAATGAATAAACTGGCGGCATATCTAAAGGAGAAATATGCATTGGAGATGAACTGAACTTCTTTGTTGGTCAAACCAAACCACGTTTGACCTCATTGAGTTTTAAGTAGCCAGAACCACTAAACCACTTGGTGTTTGCTTGCCTGCCTGTGGCCAGATATACAGAATGATCCTTATCTCTTGATCTGATCCCTTCAGGCGTCTGATCGTTCCTGAGCGAGAGACTTTGTTTAACACCCTGGCTAATAACCGGGAAATAATCAACCAGCAGAGGAAGAGACTAAATCACCTGGTGAACAGCCTGCAGCAGCTCCGCCTGTATAATCAGACATCTCAGTGGAGTGTTCCCAGCGATACATCCCTTAGCAGTGCTCAGAGGTACGTGAAACATGAATTTCTGAGTGGTCTTGACATTCCTCTCTTGCCCCTAGCAGCGTGCAAAGGTGCATCCTCCAAAGAATGATGTTTTGTGGGAGGACAGGATGTCCTAAAAATTACACTGAACTATGCCTGGGTGATACAGAAGCTCATTGGTTATGTTCTGTGACATGCTGTTCCATGCTGTGTCGGAAATTTCCCCTAAAAGATAAGGGTTTTCGTAGTAAATGGGATAAAAGAGCCTCCAGGCTGAGATTCTGCTGGTTGTCTGTCTTGACTGTGGGGGAAGAAGTGAATGGCTCTTGAAGTGTACAAAATAGTTGTTTAAATCACACGGTATCTAGAAGAGCCAGTTGTTCTTCCAGATATGCCAGTGCTTCTAGTGGCTCTTTTGGCCCACTTCTGTTTTTGATTTGGTTGGCTTCTTTCTGCTGCTGATGTGTTTTCACTGCTCTGTTTTGTCCCAGTTTTGACAGTGACCTTGAAAGCCTGCGCAATGCCTTGATGAAAACTACCTTGAAATCACAGGCCAAACCTCTGCCTAAAGCACCTGGTAATATATTCTTTCTTCCTGGCATTCACACCCTAAATGTGAATTACTTTTTTTTTGACTTGCAGTTTGATTCTAAACTAATAACTGTCTTCCATTTTCCAGCTAAGTTGTCCCCAGTGAAGCAGGCACAGTTGAGGAATTTCCTAGCCAAGAGGAAAACTCCACCAATTAGGTCTACAGCTCCAGGTAAGCCTTTAGTTACTGTAGAAGTCTGAAGTGGTTTCTGAGAGGCAGACTACATGCTGTAGGACTCAGTCCTGAATTTAGCTTTTGGCTTCTCAAGCCCTCCTCCTTTCCTGTTCCCCCATCCACTCTCAGTAAGAATTTCCTTCAGTTACTCTCTAGTTGAAGGCTGCCTTTCCCGGCAGTTAAGAAGTCAAATCCTGTCAATGCAGAATTAAAACAAGCCAATAGAAGAGCATCTTAAAATGGTGTGCACCTGTTGTGGCTGTTGGGCTGGATGGTTCCCTCAACTTAATTACACACATCATTTTGTTTCTGATATTGCAGCAAGTTTGTCCCGGTCTGCTTTCTTGTCCACGAGATATTATGAAGATTTGGATGAAGTCAGCTCAACATCCTCAGTTTCCCAGTCACTGGAGAATGATGATTCCCAAGCAGTGGACCAGGAAGAAGAGGCTGCTCCAGTCCAGGTCCCTCGTCACGCTCCTGTGGTCCGAACTCCCTCTATCCAGCCTGGTTTGATGGCTCAGTCTCCGTCCTTTGGGAAGCAGCACCTCTCCCTGGGTACTTTGCATGAGTTGTGTTTGCAGTGCCTCTACAATTCTGAGTATGTTCTTGGGGGTGTCTTTAACCACTGTATCCAGTGCTTCAGGCCCTGGAGAAGTGAGATTGCAGGAGGCAGATTTATGCTGCCGAGTTCCCAGGAGCAGTGGCATTGTTAACTCATGAACTTGAGCTGAAAGTACTAGAAGACCTTGACTCATTGACTGTGTTTTTGTGATAGCCTGGTTCTTTCAGGTTGTAGTGACCTAAAATACTGCCCTAAAGACTAGGAAAATGAAGTACTGCTGCATTTGATTGATGTGGCCAAGGTTAGGAGTTCTGAGCCCAGCAAGTCTTACTAAGAACTGTATTTGCATACACTCAGTTTTCCTTGTGTGAGGGAGGTTTTTTAATCTCTGAAGCCAGGGAGAAAAATCAAGTGTCAGCACAAGTGTCTGTAACAGCAAACTTAAAGTCCTCTAATGCACTGAAATGACATCTGCTGAGACTTACTTGCTAAATTCCTTGGAATACACCAAAACTGCCAGGGACAGCTTGTGTTGATTGTTCTGAAAGGTCTGCACATCAGTCCTGTCAGAAGGAAACTATGCACTTAGAGAAACTCCAGTTCTGCAAAGGCTTTCAGAGACTTCCCTGATTTGTAGAGATACAGTGGATTTTAATGTTTTTGTTCATTTTGTTTTTTAGTGCCTACATCTTCAAACAGAATCATCCCACAAGGGGCAGACAGCACAATGCTTGCAACAAAGACTGTGAAACACGGGGCCCCTGCTCCCACTGTCACTGTTCCAGCACCACAAGCAGCAGCTGCTGCAGCTCTGCAGAGGCAGATGGCTGCTAACCAGTCCCCAGGTAAAAGGATGGCTAATTGCCCAAGTGACCTCTGAGCAGCTGAATGTGGCTTTCACAGGAATTTATTTCTCTCAGAGGAGATCATCAGACAAAATGTGACACAGATCTGTAGTTGTTGCATCTTGGAGTTATCCAGTGTTTCTTTGTCTTCCTTCTTCTTGGAAGCTGCTAGTACAAAATGCCTGAGGAACTCCCACCTCAAATTTCTTCTGCCTTTCTTATCTGTGCAGTGGCAGAAATGTCGATGAGGTCCTGGCACAACCATTAATCTGTGTGCAGGAAACTCTTGGAGAGCAGAGAAAGGATGTCACTGGCCTATATTAATAACTGTTCATTATTAGCTATGCAATTAAAGATCTGAATTGTAAAACAAATTAATATTGAAATTTAAATGTTACGGTGAACTGTTGAGTTGAGCCTTAGATTTGCTTGTAAGGTTTTGAGTTGACAGGAGAAAGGTTCCCCAATCTAAGCTTTTCCTGTTTGGCTTTAGACATTTCTTGGTGCTTCTCCAGCACTGCAGTGCCAGTGCAGAAAAGACACACAACTCAGTTACTGGTAGAGGAATTGGATTAGTTTATTCTCCTTGCCTGAGGAGTGCCTAAGTGCAGAAAGTTAACTAGTGAAATGAACTCTGGCAGAGGCTGGGGAGTAACTACACAGGTCATTGCTGTTAACCGAAGATGTTACCATGTGTGTAAGGGAAAGTTCATAAGAATAATTGGTCAACAAGTAAGGACAATTGTACCACCTATATAGATCATTATCCACTTCTCTCTGGTGTCTTTTTTGAGGGCTGAAGTACCAAATATTTTGGGCCAGATATGCTACATATGTTGCAGAAACTTAGATGGATTTTTTTTTTGGAGTTACTCAGGCACCATCTTGAATGAAATGGTTAATATGGAGATTGTCTTTATATCTCTTTTTTTTTTTTGTCTTTTTTTTGTTCCTTAAAGCTGTAAGCACCTCCTTGACTGAATCAACTCTGAAAAACGTTCCTCAGGTGGTGAATGTGCGAGAACTCAAGTCTGGTGCAATGACTCCAGCTGTCTCTGCAGTAATAGGGTGAGTGTGTGCTCCCCTTCTTTCCTGTGGCCTTTCCTTACACTTGCACTAGAGCACATCTGCCAGTGGGGAGCAGTAGCAGTGTTTTACATGCTCTGACTGTGGAAAACCTAAAGGGGGTTTAGAGAAGTGTTGGGTTTGTGGAATGAAAGAAAGAAAGATCTTCTTTCCGGGTCATTCAAGGATTTGCTAATGGTTTGTCCTGAACAAATGATGAGACCAATATTAACCTCCTTCTCCATTAGTCTGTGAAATGCATTTTAGTGCATCCTCTCCTTTTGGGATGCAGTGGTTTTGCTGTTAATATGTTCTTTGGACCCCTGGTATCTCTCCAGTCACTACCTCTCCTCTGCCTCTTTCAGTGAGGGAAGTGCATCCCTCTGTCGCTGAGTGTGGTCTGACTTCAGGCTGTCCAGATGTTTTCCTTCTACTTTGTCATCCCTTACAGAGAAAACATCTGGAGTCATGCCTCTTCTGTCTGTTCCCAGATTCACCCCCTGAGGGAGGCAGAACTGTGCTCTGGCTTTTCTGGAAACTTGTCTCAAATTTTTAGACATCAGAATTTTGACAGAAGGGTTGTGTGTCACTAGGGGCCAATCACTTTGGGGAACTACAGAGCTGCAAGGCTGCCTTCCTCATGAGTAAATTATGAATGTTGACTGCTGTTACTTAACCTTGAAGTTGTTGTTATGATTTCTTGTGAGTTAGCTGTAACACTTGGCCTCCCTGCTCTGCCTTGTACAGACAACAACCAGCTCAGCTCATTCCAGAGATGTCTGTCTTATCACCAGGCTCTGTCACCAGCCACAGAACTAGTCCTTTGCCTGTCATTGTAATGACCTTGAAACTGTCTTGAAGTTCCTGTTGTTGCTTAAGACCAGGATAGTGCATGACCACCATATTCTGGATTGGGAAGTCAAGGGCACTGCTGAAAAGTGTGAGCAAAGTTGGACTTACTGCATAAAGTGGTATAAACTCACCACATATCTCTGATTATAAGTTCATATGGAGTTGCAAATGCTTTATCCATATAACTGTGAGCTGTATGTGCAGCTCCTGGAACAACTGCTGATTTTCATACATTTGTGTATACTCTTCACTGTCAAGAAAAAAGGTGAAGGTTCTTTGATGCAGCTTTTCAAACAAGAGAACAGTCTTACAGTGGTGGTGCTCAGCTGCTGACCTTGACATTTGTTTCATGGTTTCTTCTGCATTTTAATTGTGAAACAGTCTGGGAGCATTTTAGCAGTATTGTGACCAGGAAGACTTTTCTACTCTCTTTTTCATCAGAACTGTGATGAAAAAAAGTAGAAAGTACTGGCTGTGCATAGAGAAGGATGTGAGCAAGCAATACATAAATGAGATTGGTTTTCACTTGAGCTGTAGTTAAAGACCTGTCTTACTTTCAAGTAGCTCTAGATTGGCAGTATTGATTGATCTCTCTAATTTATAGATCTCCAGCTAGCTTGATATCTTGAAGGCTTTCTATAGTCTTGTTTTATAGCTGACCTCATAAAAATGTACTTTCTAAAAATTCTACCCAAATGAACCGTGCTTGCCAGTCAGATTCAGCACTAAAATGAAGAGCATTCACCCAGCAAAGTTAATTCATCAGTTTTTGCTACTTCAGACATCCTGGCTCCCTTTTGCTGCCACAGCACACTCTTCGGGTTGTTAAGCAGGAACGATTTTTCAGTTGTTATCAGTTGTTCAGTCGCCTGTGACTGGGTGTGTTGGTGGTCCTAGTCCAGTTACTGATAGACAGTTTCCAGTGAAAAAAAAAAATCCATTTTCCACAACTGAAGTAGAACCCAGTACTTTGATAGCCTTGTCAGAGAACCTGTGGGTCCCCTTCCTTTGGAATATGGTAGGAAATCCCTGTGAGTTGGCCTGTAGCTGACCAGACAGTAACTGTGGGTTGGGAATTTACGTGGTTTATGAGATAGGCAACTTTGGATGCCCACATTCACTTCTGGGATTTGCAGCCTCAGCCCTTTTTATAGTGCAGAGACTGGTTATTGCCTTAAGAAACATCTGTCCTGAGTCAAGATGGAGAGAACCTGCTAGGGTAAGAAAGCTGACCTTTGCCACCAAAAAAAATGCAACACAGTGTTGAATTTAAACTTCTGAAATCTTCTGGTATTAACCATTGAAGCTTCTGAACCTGGTGGGCCACAGACCTTGAGGACATGTTAAAACTGGGTGGCTGTTCCCAAGTTAATTGATTTGGTGTGTTAATGGCCCACAGTGCAGAGGTTGGATGCTTCACCCCATAAGGAGCTGCCTTTCTGCAGCAATTGTCTGCAGGTTCTCATGTATAATTTATTTCATGGTCAAATTCCCAAACCTGTACTGTAGAATGCAGGTTCATTTTATCACAGTTCTTGCCATGACTTCGTTAATGTTTGTACTACACTTCAAAGACAGGAAATGTTCTCTCCACCCCCTCCCAACTCTGTCTCCTTGCTCAGCATTTCTAAGCATTGCATTTATTTGTCTGGGCTCCACACTATAAAGGAAGCTGCTTAGATTTGTTATCCACAAGGCATAAAATTGTAATCTCCTTACCTGCTGATTTTTCATCAACTCCCTGTAAAATAGAAAGCCCTGACTCCCTTCAGAGACAGGAGTACATGAAGAAGACTTGATCATTTAAGTCTGGAGGTTTAAACACACTTGCAGACTTCCTTTGTTAAATGTGGCTGATTCATTTAAGAGGTTTATTCTCTAATCAGATTTGTTCATTTGGAGTTGTGCATGGAATCTTTAATAGCGGCGGTTGTTTGAGGCTTCTGGAAGCTGTGCTTTCTGAGAGGAGAGGAAATCTTCTTTCAGACTAGTTATTCATATAATTGTTTCATTTTTCTATTTAAGGTCATCTGTACCTCACTCTGCAGCCCAGGCAGTTCATCAAGTTTTGGCTACTGTTGCTACAAATCAAGCTAAACAGGTACCTGATATAGAACCCTTTCCCTGGGGAATGCTGTACTTGTGCATGCTCAGCACAGTGTGGGGGTTTCATTGTTGTTGATGAACAAATAATCTAAAAATCCCTTTTAACAGCTTGTGCTGCATTCTTGACAAACCATTTATCTATCTGTGACCTCACCAGTGTGATACCAGAGACATATCTTTGTTATGTCTTGCCTTTTCTGACTTTTGAAGACTTGCAGCTTTCCAATGGCCACAGCCTTGCTGTAGGAGAGGTTGCAGCAAAAAAACAGCAAAGGAAACTGTGTTAGTTAGATACAACAAAAAAAAAAGTGATAGGCAATCAAGGGACAGAGTAGTTTACTTATCCTGTTATCCTACAGAAAACATTTCTTACTGGTTGACAAGGGTTTTATATCTACACATCAAAAAAAAAAACCAACACAGCTGGTTTTGTCCCCTAGAATCATTGAGCTGCTGCCCATGGAGACTCACTGACCTGTTGAAAAAGTTCAGTATTGACCCTGTATTTAAGTGTCAAGACATAATGGGCCCAAGATTGAAGGGCCCTTCTGAGTGCTTTGACCACCTTCGTCTTTTATTCTGAAGTCATTACATGACACCGATAATACCAAGCCAGTGTTGAAGGATGTTTGTTAGTGGACAGCCTGCACTGACCTGAAGTGGTGTTGTGTTTTTAGACACCTCTAACAAGCTCCATTAAGGGACAGACTCCACCTTCCTCTGTGTGTGCACCCTGTACTGTGGCATCCACAGCTGGTCCAACACCACCTGTCAACAAGATCTCAGGTAAGTTGTCGTGAGTGGGGGTGGAAATAAGGCCTGGATGTCTCTTGCCATCTGTCAGGGTGAATGAAGACAGGAAAAAATATTTGTCTCCCCTGAGAGGTTGCTGTGCCAATCTTGAGGGAGAGAACTTGAGAAACCAAATTACAGAAGCACAGGAGGGTGGTTTTCTATCCTGCCTTGTGTTTTGTCTCTGTTCCTGCACCTAGAATTCAGTGATACAGTTCCTTGTTCAGAGTGGGCTCAGGACATGTAATCCTTATCAGTAAATGCAAAAGCACGTCTTCCAAAGGCTGCTGTGGTTTGACAGCAAATCAAAAGCAGCTGTTTTGTTTTTAAAACATGAAAATCAAGCCTGTTTTAAACATGCTGGTTTGATTTTTAAGCACACAGCGTTATAGGAGTACCTGAACAAGCTTGAAGTGAACTAATTTGGTGCTGGGTGTGTTGAGCACTAAGACCAACTTCAGAGCCAGTTCAGATACTGTGATCAGCTGCACAGAGTTTGGAAGTTTCTTAGGAAAGGAATGCTCAGCTTAAATCATTTGTGCAAACGGGGAAGAGGAGACAGGGAAGGAAGGAATTGATTTTTAATGTGTATTAGATAATAATGCTTGCATTGGACATGGTTTTGTAAGCCTCTTGCATAAATGTCTGAAATCCATCTCTGTTGGTCTTTTGCCTTTAATCCGTGGATGTAGGTTGCCTCTTAGCCAGGGGTAAAAAGCAGTAAAAATAGCTAGAAATCATATTTGACTTGGCAAATGCTTCTTAAATTTTGGTTTATTGAAAATGTCAGCTCCTGAATTTGATAGCATTTCCTTTTTATTTGAAGTTTATTAAATTGCAGACTGCGTGTGCACGCTATTAATTCCTTTTCTGATAGTTGGATGACAAGGTGCTTTTGTTTGTTTGTAAGTATATTTTATCAGTATATTTATTTGTTGTTCTTGTAACTTACAGGACAAGGGACAGTAAAAACAGTTACAGCTGTTTCTTCTACTGTGACATCAGTACAAGCAACAACTTCACAGCTTAACAAAGCATTCTCCTTCTCTTCTGCGGGGTCTGTATGAACCTTAAGATTTCTTTGTGGTTGACATTAAATATGGGTATGGGCTGTCACAGCAGGTGTTGCCTGCAAGCTGTATGATACTATAGAGTGGCACCTGCAAATGTTAGACTGGGAGGGCAGAAGCTGTCCCAGAGTTCTTGGAAGACCCTGTTTGTGGAAGCCTGAGTGAGGTCTGAGGGTCCCTGAGACTTGGGCACAGAATTGTATTGCTTTGAGATTCTTCAGGGTGTAACTCATCAAGAGTAAAGGATGACTGGCTTGCTTTGGGGGTTTATCTATAATGGACTATTGAACAAGTTCCCAGTTATGACTTGAAATCTGTCCTGACGGTCAGGCTTGCTGAATGAATTATTTATTTTAGTACAGCAGAATAAATTTCATGTTTGGGCTTGGTAAAAAAAGTCAGTTCCTGAAGGTGACTAGAGAGGCCCCATGCCATCTGGTGATGGCTGTTACATAACAATAACACAAAGCAAGGCACATGTTATGAACATAGAGTTACTCTGAAATCTCTCTCATGGAGTGTTTTTTTTCAGGTATGGCACAAATATTTCTTTGATCATATCTAAACGTAATCTATGTTTAGGGGAGAGGGACAACTCCTTAGACATGATTGTTTGAAATTCTGCATGTTTACCAGTCTAACACTCCAGTGAATTTCTCTTTATGAACTAAGCAAGGTTAAGTATTTCAGAACACATGTGCTTTCAATTGGCTGGGGTTTTTTCAGTCTTACCAATTTCTCGACACGTTCCTCAAGTGGATGTTACCCAGCTGCCTTGCTGTGCTCTTCAGAGGGCTAAAAGGGTCCTTTTGAGTGATGGAAATTCAGATTCAAAAAGCTAACAACCCTGCCTTTGTCCCATGTGCAGTGCCTCAGTGTGCAAACCATATGCTAAGTACAGTGCTGTTGTCAGTGATGTCTTAGTTCCACAGTCTGACTTCTGTATCAGCAGCTGGTCTTTGAGAACCAGGGAAAGCTTTAAGAGCCTCAGGGAATGAAGATCTCTGTAAGACCCCAGTGCTCATTATGAAAGATCACAGTATTTTTGCAAGACAGAATGTTTTTAATGTGAAGTAGTTACGGTAACTCTTCATTTCTGTCTCACTGTGAGTGATATCCTCTTTGATGGGCGTCATTTCCTTTTGTACATGCACTGACTCTTCCCTTTGTAGCTCTTTTAAAACTCTAGTTGCCCCTGTGGTTTTTTCTCTTGCTAGTCTCACCAAAGCTATCAGTCTTGGGGCATGGTGTTCAGTGGCCAAGCTGCATGGGGGAAAAATATACAGCAGAAAGGAAGGAACATGGGAGGGTGAGGGGTGGTCAAAAGAACTTTGAATTCTGACTCTCATTAACCCTCAAGAAGGCTTGTCAGAGAGGAAACAAATGGAGCACAGTCTGTGTGCATGCTTCTCTCTTCCAGTTCACAGTTGTTGGAGAAAGTGTTGCTTTGTGCAAGTCTGTACTGGAAATCTGAGTTGGAAGTTTCAACACTTTGAGCTAAGTGTCATTCTTTGCCTTCCTCCTCTTTCCTCCTAGGCCTGTGTTTAATTTTAGTGGTGTCACATCAGCTGCTTCGTCACCGACGCCGCTCAGCCTCGCTTCCTCTCAAGGTTAGTTTGGGAGAGTGTGCCAACAGCATCTCTTCCTTACTAAGAGAATATTTACTCTTCTTAATTCATGTGGTTCTTGTTCTACAGTTGTAGTACTAAAATTGCAGTAACATTACATGCACAGGCTACATACAGGGCTCTGCCCCATGACACACAGCAGTCTGGGCCACCTGCCTTTCAGATAAGAATAAGCAAAATATTTGTTGCCAAGAACTTTTAGGAAGTAGTAGTTTATAAAAAGGGTGACATCTGTAGTCATTTGCTCTGCTGTCTCTAATCTGTAGGTTTAAAGTTGCTGAGGTGGGCTGACAGAGAAAACTGTCATCCAGTGAAATGAGCATTTAGTAATCAGAGGGAAATGCTTGGAATGGCTTTGTGTGATTTCTAAAATTGAGGTGACAATACATAGGCTGCCTTTCCATTTCATAGGTAGATCACATTTGCCCAGCCCGGACAAAAGGGACCAATATATCTGCTTTATAATATTTTTGAAGTTTTCTGCCTCTTAATTCCAGTCTTACAAAAAAGATCATATGGTCGAAAACTTGCTCCCAATGTTACTGGTTGCTCTGATAAGAGATATCACCTTTTCTTGCACATCTTGGCTTGTTTCTATCCTTAGACCATCACAGTCACAGTAATGCTACTGATTCTCTGTTGATGTTAAGCAGAGAGACCAAACTAGGCTTAAAATTTGAAGGTTTGGTAAACCAAAAAGCTTAGGTAAATAACACAGATAAAGGAGGAGTGGGAGGTGCAGGAGACAGACTTGCAAACCACAGCGTTGTGTGAGGGCAGATGCTTCACACTGCTCTGTGAAATGGTAGGAGCACCTTTGTCTCTATTAGCTGGTGATGGAACAACAGCAGAAGGAATTTCAGTGCCTCAGGAGGAAAAAAGCGATATCTTATTGAGCACCAGTTACTTAAATATACTTAATATACTTATAGGGGAAAGCAGAAGGATTATAACAGCTCTGCTAAGAAGCTTTTGCTCTTTGTTATTTGATCTCCATGCAGATTTCATATACTTTGTCCAAATTGGCCCAAGGTTTAAGCACCAATGCAGTGTTTTCAAGTCAGAAATTGTGTGTTTGGTGCTCAGAAATGAAATGACAATACATTAAATAAAACTAGCCCAGTCTCCCTTAAAACTTCAGCAGTTTCACACTGTTGGACAGCAGTGTATGTTACAAGTGGAGCTGCTTTGGCAATTATATTTGAGAGCTTTTCTCTAGTTTTTCAAAGCTGAGAACAGGCTGTGTGGAAACTGGTTGGTGGTCTGTAAATAGATGAATTTTTAAGGATTTGAAGCTGTAGCAGACTCTTTAAGTGTTCAGAAAGTATTTTTATGACCTAAACTCTTTTCTGAGCCATTGGTTTAAACAGTTCTGTGGAATTGTTTACCTGAACCAAGTAAGAATGGGTGAAAGTGGTGTCAATAGCAATTGGTCTGTAGTAACCAGGTTTTCTATGTTTTTATCAAACAGTTCAAAAAGAAATAGGAGCCAAAGGCTGGAATTCTCTGTACTCAAAGACAGGGATGGTTAAGTGGAGGCAGTAACTTTTTCACTGCCACCCTGGCTATGAAGGCTTCAGATGTCACTGTTGTCTCCTGATTGCATATGAAAGTGGCAGCTGCCTGGTGGTCAGAGGCTTTATAGTTTTGAGACAAGAGCACTGACAATCTGTGAATTGCTAAGTGGACTAATATTATAAGACTGATAAATGAGCTTGGCACACCCTTGCTCGATTTGTAACCTCTTCTCTCTCTCCAACAGCCCCTGCTAAAGATTCTACCCAGCCATTTTTGTTTGCTGGGAGTTCCAAACTTGCGCCAGTTCCTGAGGGTTCTTTTGCTTTTGGGTCCCACAAGTCAGCAAGTGCTCCAGGAGGCGTAGTAGGAAGTAGCTCCTCAGCAGATGGCACCCAGTCAAACAAACCTGCTGCAACAACATCTTCTGCTCCCCCCACAGCCTCTGGCAAGTTGGATGTTGCTCCATCTAAACCAGGAGATCACTTGTTTCAGAGTAATCTGGCTGGGGAAACTCTTGGGAGCTTCTCAGGACTACGGGTTGGTCAAGTAGATGATAATGCCAAGACCACCACTAAAGCACCATCTACCAGTGTTGCAGGAACACAGTCAACTAAAGTGTCCACAATACCTTCTGGGTTTAATTTCGCTGCTCCCCTGACATTAGGAAAAGCTGGAGAAGCTGCTTCAACGTCAGTCACGTCAGCTGGCACAGCATCTGTGTCCATCAGCACTGGTGCCACAGGCAGTCTCTTTGGCAATGTCCAATTAATCCACACAGGGTCCTCCGGGGTGTTTAATCTTGGAGGCTCTAGTGGCAACAAACCCACTTTTTCATTTGGTATTCAGCAAACAAACAGCGTGACCACATCCACCTCTACCCCTTCTACTCTCTCTGCTTCAACATCCCTCTCATTTGGAAGTTTCTCAAGTTCGTCACAAACTGCTGTCCCTGCTGCAACTTCTAGTAAGTCTGCAGGGGATGCCAAATTACCATCTGTGTCAGAAAAACCATCTGAAAATGAAGCTGCAGCAGCTGTGTCTTCACCTCCAGTGGCACAGTCCCCCCAGCCACAACCACAACTCTCAGAGCCGGTGAAAGAACCTGCCTTACCCCAGGCCACAGCCGGGGACACCATCCTGGAGGGCTCTGGCCCCACGGCGGCACCGCCTCCCCCTGATGCTGTGGCTGCTCCTGCCTCCACGAGTGATTTGAAGGCACCAGTGCCTCCTGCCATCTCTGCAGCCGCCCCAGCAGATCAGAGTGGCTCAGCACCCACCTCTACAGCAAACGTTGCCTCTCCTGCAGAAGCCACAGGTGTGTTGGCTGCTCCCTCTGATGTTACGACAGCTGTGCAGAGTCCAGCTGTGGGTGCCCCCGTGTTTGCCCCCACTTCTGCAGGCTCCTCTGTCTTCTCTCAGCCTCCAAGTTCCAGCACCTCTGGCTCAGCGTTTAGCCAGCCTGCTGCTGGTGACACAGGTGCCACTCCTTCCACACCACCAGTTTTTGGACAGCTCCCAGCAGGTACCACAGCATCCTCTCCGTTTGGGCAGCTCACCACCAGCGCTCTGTCCACTGCCACCACCACCACACCAGCTGCCAGCTCTGGCTTTGGTACTTCTGCTTTTGGCACCACCACGACTGGGGGCTTTGGGCAGCCAGCCTTTGGGCAAGCACCCATCTTTGGGCAGCCTGCAAGCAGTTCTTCAAGTGGCTTTACCTTTAGCCAGTCTGGGTTTGGGACAATGCCAGCCTTTGGCCAGCCGGCAGCTTCCACGGCAGCCTCGAGCAGCGGGAATGTTTTTGGAGCACCGGCGAGCACCAACAGCTCCAGCTCCTTCTTTGGACAGCCCTCTGCCAGCACTGGAGGGGACCTCTTTGGACAAAGCAACCCCCCTGTGTTTGGGCAGAGCACTGGCTTTGGGCAAGGGGGATCTGTCTTCGGAAGCACCGCCGCTGTCACCACCACCACGTCGTCTACTGGGTTCAGCTTCTGCCAGGCTTCAGGTGAGAGCAAACTGGGAGATGTGACATGATTTTTTTCCCCTGTGGTGGGTTTTTTCTTTGTTCTGTTTCGGTTTGGTTTGTTTTGTTTTTTTTTCAAATAGTAAGAACAGGAGCTGCAGTGTGTGTGAGGGGGAGACTAATGTTGGAGACCAAAGAAGCTTTTGCTCTGCTTCACTGTCCATCAGCAGGCCTCTCTTTGAGTGCAGCCTTGTCAATCCAATCCTGCCTTCATTTTATACTTACAAGTTTACCGTGATTTAATTTGGAATGATGTTTTGTCCTGCCTGTTTCACAAGAAATGTGAGTGTTGTAAGTTGTTACGTGGAAGAGGCGAGGCAGCTCTGAGACCACAACCAAGGCAACAAATACAAGATGCAACCCTTCCTTCAGTGGGCTGCACCAAGGACATGCAACAGTGGATGTACAATGAGTTATAATACCATGTTGTCATCTGGGGTGGCAAAAAAATTTTAAGCCCTCAAAGTGATGAGTTAGTGAGGAATAATCTGCTAAATCCGCTTTTGCATTTGGAAACATCTCAAAATTAAATATAACAGTAGCACGACCATCAGCTTACCTGTCCACACAGTTAAATCAAATACCTACACAGACCAAACCTTGCTCGTCAGTGTCCTTTTGTTCTCCACACTGCTCAGTTTATTGGTTTTTTTACAGAGGTTTGTCTTCAGAGAGCTCCCAGGGAAAAGTGAAAAGTACATAGTAATAATAGAGAGCATGTGTTTGCAAGGAAGAAAAACTAATTAGGCTCATTTAATTAAAAATTATGGCACTGGAGGCAACTGCTTGTTCATTTTAACTACAGTAACAGAGAATAGTTAAATTGGGGGAAGTGAACTCTGCTCGAGAAAGGTGTTCCTAATTATAGAAATGCAAGTTTTATTACAAAAGGCACACTTAAATGAACTGGGAAATGGAAAGGAGAGTTCTTTTTTTTTTAATCAAAACATTTCATTATCTTTAACAGGAGTCATCAGGTAACAAAGCTCAGATCTTCCTTACACAAGGGCAATCAGAAAGCTACAGAGCTCAAGCACAACTTCCAGGACTATTGTAGCCATGTTAACAGAAATCCATTTCTCTTGGTGGTAGCAACAGTCCCACAAGTGAAAAGGCCTTTTATTGTCTGTTTTTAAGTTAGACAACAAGAGAAGGAGAACGACTTTCAAATAAACTTTCAATATATTTTATTATCTGTTTGTTGGCACATGCTTTGTATTTGTGCGGCCTAGATACCTTTGATAGCATCATTTGTATCCATGTCTTTTCCCTGTTCTGGACTAGTGTCACCTCCCTCAATGTCATATACCCTACTAATAATTCTGGTGGTTTATTTTTCTTTCTTTTCTTAGGTTTTGGTTCTAGTAACACAGGTTCTGTGTTTGGGCAAGCAGCTAATTCTGGAGGCACTGTCTTTGGCCAGGCAAGTATTTATGGCTTTTTGTAGAAACAAGGGACTGTTAGCTGTAGGGGTGAATCAGGGTTCCCTATTACTTCTATATTTAAAAAAAAAATTACAATTTGTGTTCAATAAATCGTGTCCCAGTCTGTAGTGAAGATATTTGCTGTTGTAGTGAGCACCAAAGTAGCACCTGCATGAATGTTTTCTGAGGGGTTTGGAGGCATAAACATTTTATCACAGGCAAGATAAGACACAGATGCAGTAAGTCACTTGTCTTTATTCCATGCTAAGTGGAAAGTGAACAATGTAGGGCATGTCTGAAAGGTGTTATTCTATGCCATGGATGGAGTTTGAGGCAAACTTAAACAAAATTTCATGGCATTCCATGTTGGAAGGTGATTGGTTTCTGGTTTGTCAGCCCCTTCACAAATCCAGAATAGGCCAGAGCCAGACAGAAAGAGCAGCCTTGGGAACATGTGCTGCTTTGACTTCACTTAAATCCCTTTTTGTTTTCTAGCAGCCATCTTCTTCCAGTGGAGGCTTGTTTGGAGCTGGAAGTGGTGGGAGAGGTGGAGGCTTCTTCAGTGGTTTGGGAGGAAAGCCAAGTCAGGATGCAGCCAATAAGAATCCCTTTGGTTCCTCCAGTGGAGGATTTGGATCTGCAGCTTCCCAGAGTAAGTGAGCAAAACAAGAATACAAAATGTGCTGTGATTTCCATCTGCTTTTGTGATCCCATCTGCCTTTCTGCTGCTGGCTGTCTTTGAGTAAATTCTGTGTTAATTTGAAAAAGGCTTTGAGGGGGTAACTGAGAGTGTGTGTGATGTGTAATCCAGAATTTTTCTTTTAGGTTTATGGAAAACAAATAGGGAAGCCATTGAAACAAACAAGCAGATGCAAGAAGTGCGAAGAATACCCCATATTCTGTAGGGAATTCTCAGCCAAATCCTTCGTTAAAATCAAACACTCTAAATCGATATCACTGATTTCTGCTTCCAACTTAGTTGGAAGTTAGAAAGCTTTGATTATTTCTCATCTGCCCTAAGACTGTAAAAATTGTTAAAGAATCAAGAGATATCAAGTTAACAAATATGTGAGGGATAGAAGTTTTGTCAACCTTGTCCTAAAAATGAACATCTTTGTGCAGCACATACAAGATAATTTTATCAAACTTTGCTATGACCTGTGGTTAAGCAGGTAGCTGTAGAATTTGCTGCAACTGGCTAAAAGTAGCACTTCAGTTCTTGAGAGAGTAAATCCATTTATTTTATTACATCTTTAATGATCCGTTGGGATTAATGGTTGAGGTCAGTTCTCTAACCTTGCCAATTTAATAATTCATTGCAGTGCTGGGTTTTGTGATGAAATAAAACAGATGATTCACTAGAGAAAGGCTTTGGTTGTTCTGTGTCCTGACTGTAGATGCAAAAACTCAGTGTAGCCTTGTGAAAGATGAAAACATGAGTTATTTCTCCTACTTTAAGGTCCTGTCAGATAGTAATGTGTAGAAATACTGACCATTGCCAAAACAGCCGAGAATCTTTAATTTGTGGTTCGCTGGTATTTGTGTTGTCTGGAGAGACTGATTGTAGCTGCTGGGATTCCTCATTGAGGGATTGTCTTTTACTGACTGGGGCACAGGATGCATCTAAACAAATCATCCATCCTGGTGATTTACTAGATTGCAGCAATAAAGGGTTGTTAGTGGTCCATCAGATCCAGAATGGATCTTGGTGGAACTACAAAGCCCTGTAATTGGGGAAAACTTGGCTTCTCTCTGCATTGTTTTCAGTGTGATGTTCATTGTGGGCTTGGGTGGCTGGGGAAGGAAAAGGCATTTTCCTTTCTGCTGCTTCAGTTAATGAAGTGCAGTGTAGAATATTGACTGTTATGAGTACTGGCTGTTGACAAGTGTTCTTCATCTCCCCAGGTTCTTCGAACTTATTTGGAAACAGTGGAGCAAAGACTTTTGGATTTGGCAGCTCATCTTTTGGAGAGCAGAAACCTACGGGCACCTTCAGCTCCGGTGGTGGAAGTGTGGCCTCTCAAGGCTTTGGGTTCTCCAGTCCAAACAAAGCAGGTACTTTGGGAATCCACCCACTGTGACCGTTTGTCTGGGAAATATTTAAAATTCTGCCACTTGGCTCTCTACAGACTGGACTCATTTGCACATCCAAGCATTGTCTCTGAACAATAAATAAAAATAACGAATGGCTTATGAATAGAACTGTAAGGGGTGGGTTCAAGGCAAAAATTTACACTCTTGTGCAAGAAAGCCCCCAGTAAACTATACTCTCAGATGTTCACTTCAAAAATTCCCTTTGCAATTTAAGAGCAGAGAGCTGTGTGACTTAGTTCTGGTCTTATACCCTGTACAATGAAGAGGACATTGAACAGAACTGAATTAATTTTTCCTATTTTAGATACTCCCTTGGAATATTATCTTGCAAACTTCACTCTGGATTTTGTAACCCTTTTTATCCCCATTTCCCTACTTACAAATATTGGAAAAAAGGAAGTGAAACATGTTAAATGCATTGCAAAAGAGAGTGTATGCTGAGCAAAGCTCCACCCCCTGGGATAAATGCTGTAACTTCCTAGAGATAGAGGTATCAGGATACCTGATCTGTGTTTAAATAATTCAGGCCTAGCATTTTTTTTTTCCAGACCTTTTGTGTTTACAGCCAAACAGTATCTGTTACCTTGACACAGACTGGAATTTCACCCTGGGTATTAAAATGTGCCGTGGTATCCCATCCTCTTCCATAATCAAACAAAAGAGCAGATGTCCTTCACGTTCCACAGTGTCAATTAGAAACAGGCCAATAATATCAGCAGATGAACAGAGAATAAAATAATTTGGGTACAAGTCCATTGAGGACTGCAGAAGGCAGCTAAACCCTGAACAGAAATTGCCAAGAGCAAAGCGCTGTTTGTGATTCCCTGTGGGAATTGTGCAGTTCCACTGGCCTGGCATTTAATCCTTGTATTTTACTTTCCACCATTTAAACTGGGATGAGATAATACCCTACCTCCTGAATCTTTGCATCACTGGAGCACCTAAAAACCAAGCTTGCATCTACTCTCTGATCCTCAGAGTTGGGGCAGACTTGTCCATTGCACTGGGGAGTTACTCCAGCTTAGGCATTCACCTGCAAGAAGTGCTGTCTGCAGGACACTTGTGTGTCCTTCCAGAGCTTTAGATTAGGAGCCAGGGCAAAACCCTGCATGAAATCACAGCAGCAAGTGTTCATACACCTGCCCTTGGCAGGAGACTTCTCATTCCCCATTGCTTTGTGCAGTCCTTTGGATAGACATTTGTTTAAATGATGAGGAGCAGAGCTTTAAAACTAAGTAAAATGAGATTATTTTTTTTTTTCCATGGTAAAGAATTGTATGATGAAGAATGAATGTCTTTTTTTTTAATATCTAGTAATAGTAAAAGCATCAGTCTAAGGCCTGTTGTATCTATTTGTACTGGAACATGGTTATTGTTCATGCTTGCTGTCTCACAGTTAAGATACTGGGAGTTATTTTGTTTAAAGCAAATAGAGATTCCTTCCCAGTGTGCAAGCATGTGCAATATATTACCACCTTCTAGTGCACCTCTAGGATTGAGCTGGGGACTGAGCTGTAGCACAAGAGACTCAAAATGTGGTTTTCTTCTGGATACTCATTTAATTTGGTTGCAGTTTCTTGCATGCATTCAGGCACTTCTTACCCTTTTCCCTTGCAACAAAACACCCCGCAGTTAGTTTTATAAATAATGTGATGTTCATATGATAAGATGGAAAAACCCAGTTATCTACTTGGAAACCTAGTTTTTTTCCTTTCTCTTTCTGTGTTACTATTTATGTGATGTTCTTGTCCCGTTTTGTTTTGTTGTTTTTGCCTCTGTTTTGCTCAGGTGGCTTCGGTGCTGCTCCAGTGTTTGGCAGCCCTCCCACTTTCGGGGGATCCCCTGGGTTCGGAGGGGTGCCAGCATTCGGTTCAGCCCCAACCTTTTCAAGCCCTCTGGGCTCAACGGGAGGCAAAGTGTTCGGCGAGGGTACTGCAGCAGCCAGCGCTGGAGGATTTGGGTAAGGCAACCAGGGGGAAAACAACATTCCTGCATGACAAGATTATGCTTAGTTACCTCTGCATTAAGGGTATTCTGTGATTGTTTGGTGAGCTCAGAATGCCCTTGGTTTGTTTGTTTGTTTTAAAACAATTAAGGCATGAAGCTAAGATTCTAACCCCAAAGGAAATAATGTGTGTGATCTCATTTTCATGCTGATGCTGCTGTGTGGAATCTTTAGCTCTAGAGATGTCGTCCTGCAATTGTCTAAGGGAATGCAGGAGTATTTCACTTAATGAGTGCAAATCTAGGGCTACAAACTATGCCTAGCAAAGAAAATAACAAATACTGTTATCTGTCACTCTGTCCAGCCACCTTACCCACTGGTTAGATTTGGACTAAAGCTACTAATGAGAATTGAGGCTGTCCCCTCACCCTTGGGATGAGGCACTTGTAACAGCCTGTGCTCCCAGAGTGCTTTATGTTTATCCCACACTGATTGTTTTTACCTGTCTCTGCACCCCTTAAGCCTGTGCTTGGCACCAGAGCAGACAGTACATTATTCCTGGCTTTGTTCAGCAAATACAGAATTTCAAACCTTGCAGAGCAGCTTCTGCAGTTGGCAGTAAGTGCACTTCTTGAACACTGTGCTACCAGCCAGCAGTGCTCCCTCACACCCTGCAGTTAAACTCAGACTGAACTGAGCCAATTAAAAAAAGAGGAAAAACTTCCAGTGAGGAGAGGAAACCGGATGTCTTCCCAATCCTGGTGTTTACATATTTCACAAGTGTTTGTCTCTTTGTCTGGTTTCAGGAGGAACTGCCTTTATGTAAGACCCATTAGAACATCCCAAAGTGTGACTTGTTAATCCCCTGTGAGGTTAGGGCAGGTACCCCTGAGCTGTGGGAGGCTTCAGCTGGGTGGTTCTGCTGCCCAGAGCTCCAGTGCAGCAAATTCGAGAGTTCCTTCAGGAAGGGTGGGATTGAATCTCCACAAGAAGGATGCACTTGTAGGGATGACTTAGCTTAACTCAGCTGATGGTTTGTTCAGTTCCAACATCCAGCCATCGTGCTGCGGGATTTTGTACTGAAACTGGATGTGCTCCCTGACAACAGTGGAAGCTTAAAAGATAAAATGGGATTCAGAACAAGCAGCGTGTTGATGAAACAGAGGTCTTGCATAAGCAGTCTGCAGGCTCAAGAAAGATAATTCAGTGACTGAACTTGTGGGAAATTTTGACGATTTTTTTCTCTACTGGAAAGGTGCAGACTCGGTCTGATATTTTCAGAGTTGCCTGAGGAATTTGATTTTTAAAACTTTAAAAGAGTGTGCAGAATTCCCAGGCAACCTTACAAAAATCCAAATCTTACCACAAAATGTTGAGCAATAGCTTAATTTTGCAGTAAAATGTAGCATCTGTGTAGGATTTCCTTTCTGCCTTTTTCCTGAAGTGAAACTTTAAAAATCCCAATTCCAAAGAAGTTACTTGCCAGTACATTGTGCCGTATTAGCTCCAAGTTCCTGAGAACACGCTGCTGACTGAAATACATGTGATTCATACTGCTTCAATTCTGAAAAATCTGCATCACTCAAAAGATGACTGGGGTGTCAAAAATAGAAGCCACTACACTTCTTCAGAGTCTGCAGTTCTGACTGTTTGTGAGCAAATAATGTTTTGCTTTCATAAACTACCCTCAAGTTGTGTTTTGCACAGCAGCTTTACAAAAGACCTGGGCAAGATAGGTTGGATTAAATAGTTACCAGGCAGTGGCTGCATCTCATGTCTTTTATATGTTTGGAAAAAAAATCTGTCTGTACCTTAAACTGTTCCTTACTCATTCTGTGTGTAGCCTTTCCAACAGGCATGTTTTAGTTGCAACTGAAAGGAGCAGTTTGAACCACCAGTTTTCCTTGTCACTGTTTTCACCTGGCACTGCCTTACACCAGATAGACATGGCTTGTCAGTTGTGGTATAGTCCTGAGAAGATGGAGCACTGCAAAGCCTCTTGTTCTAAAAGCATCACCCCATCCTGCCTCTCTTTTAAAAGAACTAAAAAAGCCTGTTCTGCTTTTCCTGAGGAAAGCACATCTGTGGCTCTGAGCTGAGGCTGCCTGCAAGGTACAGGGGTCAAGAGCCAAAGCAGAGGCACAGGGGGTGGGTGGCAGGGCCAGAGATGAAAAGTCACTGAACTGCCCTGGTATCTAATGCTGTCTGTGGGGGCAGTGTGTGCACTTGGCAATGTCTGGAGAGGAGAGGTGATGTCCTTTACCAGGTGACTTGCTTGTCACACTGCTGCAAGGGCTGTCTTTTATCTGGAGAGATAGCTTTTGATGTGGGTTTGTGTTTTGGGGTTTTTTTAAGTCTACTAGATGTGGATGGATGGAGAGGTGGGTTAACGTGCTGTCAGGTCATATTTTAAGTCAGAAATGACAGGAGCTTGTGTGAGGCACAGCTCTGCAAAGCTGGCACACAGTGACTGGTCCAGCTCTGCTCAGGGGAGGCTGTGCTGGGTTAGTGCTGGTAGAGTTGTGCACTTGCAGAGCTTGGCATTTGGAAATCTTGTGTCTGCATTTTGCCCAGCTTAAGTTAAACTTGAAGGTCGTTCTTTGAGTGCATTTCTTACATTGAGAATTAGGAGAAGTGTAGAGGGGGCAGAGAACCACAGTGCACATCGTGGTCTCATTAGTGTGTCATGCTGAGAGCTCTGCACTGCCTGGTTGGACGGAGTGGGTGGAGAAAGGAGACAAATTTCCATATATAAAAGTGTTTCTTATCTCAGTCCCCAAAGGCAATTAGGGAAGTGATCCAGAGGTGATAGGGAGAAGTGCCAGGTAGATGCAGATCTTCAGGGAAGCACTGGAACCCTTTGTGGTTCAAAATGGGCTGGCAAAAAAAAAAGAAATTGAGAAATGTGCAGACAGTTTCATGGGGAGTGACTAAGGTACCCCCTGAAATTTGGGAGTGTGGGTTCTGTATCTGTGCTCTGCTTTGTGCTCTAGCCATGAGCAGCTCATATTAATTCTGTGTTTGCTGCCCTGTTTGTGCAACTAAATGATGCACCACTTGTGGTGAAAACTACACACAGAAGTGAATTAAAATATCCCATCTGATGGCTGGAGTTGGTATTTCCAAGCACTTGAAAACATACCCTGTGTAAACATGAACATATTTGCCTTTCTGCCTGGTGGATGTTAAGAATGGGAGCTGAACAGACATTTCTATGTACAGTGATCTTTCCCAAACCAGAAACTCTCTTTCCAAAACGAGCCATCATAATTATTCATATCAGCTGGTCTCACCTTTTGATGTATCCTCACTTAAGGAGTGCACTGTTACCATTGGTATGGGGACACACTTCCAGTGTAAGTGAGCAGGTGTTTGCAAACACAGCTTTTCTCTTTCAAAACTGCAGGTTTGGTGGTACTAGTAACAACACAGCATCGTTTGGCACCCTGGCAAACCAAAATACCCCCACGTTTGGATCCCTGTCACAACAGGGCACCGGCTTCGGGACACAGAGCAGCGGATTCTCAGCTTTTGGGACAGGTGGAGGAGGTAGGAGAGGCTGAAATTAGCATTTGGATGATACTCTCAGGCACATGGTCTTGGGGATGGTCCTGTGCAGGGCTAAGGGTTGGACTCGATGACCCTTGTGGATCCTTTCCAACTCAGCATATTGTGTGATTGTGTGGAAGTATAATGACCCTAACAATCTCCACATCCCTGGTTTTCCCTGGAAATTGGGTGTGACTCAGCAGTTCCCTGCCAAATACCTGCTCTGCTCTAGGCAAGGCACTGTGTCCTGGAAAACTGAGCTGCAGAGTGAGGTGTAGCACCTTCTCAGCCTTTAGCCCCTAATTCCATCACTGATGTGCTGTGTGTACACATCAGTACATCCCTCCCCTGCACACCTCATCAGGTTATTGCTCTGCACCCCTTTTTGTGGAGTTGCTCTTTCTCCTCAAAGGAAAATACTGAGAAATAGTTAATATCTCCTCAGTACCATGCACATGGGTATCTGTGTTTACTGCTGCAATTTGGTGATTTACCCAGGGCTGAGAGCAGAGCCTGTGGAAGGCCACGTTCACTGGTGGCTGCCTGTCACCAAGGACTTGCATTAAGCACAAACCATCTCCAGAAAGCTGCTCTCAGAGAGCTGAATAAACCAGGCACATTATCTGCAGTGCTGCTAATGAATGACCTGGCTGATGAGCAGTGAAAGCCAAGCCCTGTAAGAAGCCAGGCAAGTCACTTCTCTTCTAGATGGAGATTTGACTTTCATTGTTTACCCATCTTTTTTTTTTTTCCCCTGGCCTAAGGCAGGAAAGAAATAGTTTTCAATCTGTGTGTGAGAGGGGGCATTTACTACAAATCTTATGTGTTCATTTTTCCCTTTTAACAAATGTTTTTCTAATTTTTCAGGGTTTGGTTTTGGTTCACCTAACACGTAAGTACCATTTTTGTATCTAATTTTTCAATAAAAATACAAATAGAATCAGAAGAAAGAGTTGAATAGTTTACAAGAACAGGCTCTGAAAATAACAATTAAATGCTAGTGCTGATTTCCATTTTGGTGGCAGTGCAGAGAGCTCGAAGTCCAGGCTCTGTGCTTTCCAGTGAGGTTCATCTGTCTCATAAGAGAGAATTTCCAGTTGGATCCTGCTCTTTCTCCACCTCTCAGGGACATGATGTGTGTGCTCAGACTGTGTGTGTGAATCTAAAAATCTTTTCCATTTATCAGGTTGAAACAAGGAGTGAAATAAATTGGTACTTCTGTGGCTGAAGTGAGATGATGATTTACAGCTAAAGGTTAACTCTGTCATCCACTCTGCCTGGCTGGGTCCCTCCCAGCAAGTTTCTTAAACTTTGTTTCCCTGTCAAGGAGAGAGATCATGGATCTCTGCAGATGACAGGGTCTAGAATAAGCACAATTATATCTACTTAGGGTGTGCTGCTGCAGGCTCAGGTAAAAGATGCTGGAAATACTCTTGTGTTCTCATAAAAAGCTTCTGGTACCAGGGAGACTTGGAGGTTTGATTGAGAGATCTGCTGAATTAATGCTGCCTGAGGGAGGCTCTAGCACTCATTGCTGTGGTTTTCTTTTTTCATTTCCTTGCTCCACAGATCTTCCTCTGGATTTAGTGGATGGAGAAGCTAGGAACGTGCTGAACTCTCCTGTAGAACTGTGCTGTAGCTCCTGCATTCTTGAGTCACCTACAAGATCAATATCCAACCAGCTTTTCTTTGAAATACAAGTTCTCAGACCTTTTTTTTTTTTAAAGAAGAAAAGATTTTGCTTATTTTTATGCAATAACTTGTTCTTGCTCTATATTAAACTATTTTATCTGCCTTGATGTTATTTGTGTTGGAAGGGTTTTTATCTCCCTGTGTTCTGGGGTTTCCAGCTTTCTCTTGTTCATCCCTTGCCTTACACAGGGGAGCAGCTCCAGTTGGTTCCTGACATAAACCAGCACATTTTTCATTAAGAGAATGCCTGATTATCCCAGGCTCTTAAGAAGGGGCTGAGGTTTACCCTGCTAATTTTAAGTCTAGGATGGGGCACATGCTTATCTCAGTGAAGTGCTAAAACTGAGTCATGTGTGAGCCAGAGGCTTAGTGGAGGAATAGGAAATTATCTGAGAAGAAGCTGGCAGCGTGCAGAGCACGTTCCCATGGCAGTAACATTCAGCAAAGAGGTGGGAAGTAAAAGCTCTCCTATTTTTACCTTTCTGTAAATTTTACAGAACTCAAAAAAAATGTAACTCGGGTTATAGGGAAAAACTTCTGGCCCTGGAAGTGGACACATGACCTCCATCCAGGGGCATCAGTGATTCTGCAGCTCGTGGCTCTGGCTGGTGGATTCCACTGTTGGGCACATTTTTTATTTTTTTTTCTAACATGGATGAATTTGTGCTTTTTCCCTGTAGCTTTTGGGCTTTGGTCAATATAGTCTGTGGAATTCTCCTCTGTTTATTATACTTGAACATACTGAGCAAGTGCTTTAAAGAATGCCCTGAAGGCACTCTGGCCAAACACTTCTTCTGTTTGATGCATCTGACCTCTGTGAAACCTCCAAATGATGTAATCAGGTTCTGTGGCTCTTTGGAATAAGGTATTTGAAATAATATCTCATATGTTAGCTGAGTGCATGCAGATTGGATGGGTTTATCTTGTTGGTCCTGTAGGATGTTTTGGGGTACTTCTGCTTCTATTTTCAGCAGAAACATTTTTTTTTCTTTCTTTTTAATACCACATAATATGACAGGTGGCATTTTTTGGTTTGGTGGGCCTATGGTCACTTTTGGGAATTGTAAATAGTTGATATTTTTTTGTTTTCACATCCAGCTTATAAACTACTCTTATTTGTCAACAGTTCCTGAAGAAATGGCTTCTTTCAAGTCAGCCTAAAAAGCCAGTGTCTGTCCTAACTCCTGTCCTAGCTGTGGCAGGTGTCCTTCCTATCTCTGCACCTGGGAACAACCTTAGGTAGGTTCCCTTTAAGAAGGAAGAAATGTGGGAAATTCAGTGTACAAGGAGGGCTTGTTTTTAGCTAATGGAGAGGCTTTGCAAGGCCATAGGCTCCAAGGCTTTTCCATATGCCCTGGATTTATGGACCCAGGTGTGCTGTGGGTTGTGTTGGAGGCAGCACTGTTGGGATTTGTGTGTGACTTCCCAGCCTGTGTGATGGAAGAGGGTGAGTGCTGGTGATCCAGGGACCACAGCACTGGAACAGAGGAGAAAAACCTCCAAACTTTGCTGGTTGGAGATGAAGAAAAGCTGAAGCTGGACTGAAGTGTGCCCCTCCCAGCATGTTCTCCTTGACTAGACAACATTTCTTAAAGCCTAGAGGTGAAAATGTTGTTCTGCTTTCCTTCCCCTTTATAAATAGCAGCTGGCCCAAACCATTGACCTTAAATTCTTTGCATTAATCTCCCCTGGCTGTGGCATGTGACACCTCCTCTCCAGGCCATATCAGCTGTGCTCCCCCAGATAGCTCAGAAACCTCTTGCTATGGAGAAGATTGGCTTGGTAAGAATGTGATGTTGGCATGCTGAGCCATTTAAAGTTTCTTTTTTGGAATGATGGGAGCAGTTGGGGGTTGTCCCTGCTCTGCTGCTTGGTACCTGTTTTAACTCCTGGCAAGTGAAGTGCCTTTAGAATTACTCCAGACCCAAATGCTTCCCAAATAATGGTCGAAACAACCCAACCCTCTGAACTCTCTGCCCTTGAGATGCAGGTGCTGCTCCCGGTTTCCATAGTAGCTGCTGGAGGAGCTGAGCAGTGCAGAGGCTGATTGTGACCACAAGCCTACGGGAATATGCACAAACCCCAGCAAAGTCGACTTTGAAAAAATCTGCATTTTCATTAGATGACTCAAGGACTTGGCAAGTGCTGGTGGTGCTCGTTTGTTTTGGTGGTTGCCAGAAGCTGTCACAGGCTGTGTCACATCTGTGCTGAGTGGCCTGTGGTCATGGGGCCTCTGCCCCCCTCCTCTTTTGGGACAGATGTCCACCAAAGAGTAAAGCTGCTAATGTAGAAAGCCCCAGTCTTGGCAGTCCTGGAGAAGAGGCCAAGGACTAACCAGGCTTGGATTCTTGTTCCAGTAGTTTCTCCATGTTGGTTTATCCTCTGATAACTAACAGCACTTGCTCCACCAGGACTCTGAAGGAGCTTATCCCTTTGCCTGGGCTAAGGTGGCTGTGCCTCTCTTCTCCTGCCACTTCGGTATGAGCAGAAATCTTCCATAAATCTTTTATCAGAGGTGGAGCCTTAATTATTTCTGATGAAAGAACACACTTATTTTCCCTTCCCCTGAGACCACGCTGTGGCCTCGAGGCAGCAGAGAGCCGAGTGCTGGTGATGCTGCTGTGGCAGAGCACAGGGATAGTGTCACACTGTGGTGGGCAGAGGGGAGCCTGAGGCACAGAGAGGATTCCCCAAACCCATGGGGAGACCAGACCAGGGATTTCTGCTTCCTCCAAGGCTAAAAGAGCAACAAAGAAATGAGCTTTTTTCTGGAAAAGGAGCAAGGAAAGCATACCTTTGTCACAGAGAGGTAGGAGAAAAATATTTAATCTCATGTTTTAAAGGTTTTCACTGTATAATGCTTGGTGTTCCAGAATGTGGGTGTCTTGCAGAGTGCCAGTGGTCTTGGCTGTGTCTGGCTGTCTCCTGGGAAGGGAAGGACATCGTTCCTTTGGCCCTTCTGTGCCACAGTGCTGTGATGCAGAGGTGACTGGAGGACAAATGCCAGTGGCATCCCACTGCTGTCAGACTGAGAAGGGATCACAGGGCTGAAGTTCATCCTGTGCTGCTGGGCTATGTCCCTGGGCTTGCCTTGTCTCTCACAGCCACCTTCCTGCCTGAGCAGTGCTGGGGACAGAGCTGGCATGTCCCTGACCAAAATCCTGGTGCTGTTCCATGGGAGAAGCCAGACGTGTTCCTGACATGATGATCCTGCTCAGGATGGGCTTCTCAACCTCAACAGTGGCTGCTGTGGTGTGTTCACATGTGGGGTGAGTCTCAGGGATGAGTAAGATCCCTGTGAGAGACAAGGGAGGTTGGAAAAGTGCTGCTGGACATTTCAGCCCCTTGCTCCAGAGGCCAGGGGAAGGTGAAGGCAGGTTGTGGCACTGTCTCTCCTGCCACCCCTTTGCCCAGGAACCAGGGACACTGGTGTCTGTCCTTTCCAGCAGTCTGGTGTGGAATTGCCTCCCTTCTCCCTGTCAGCCATGGCTGTGTCCCTGCTCTGCAGGCTCAGAGGCTGAAGTCACATTTTATTTATCCCTTCTTAGTTTTCATGTGTCCCCTGTGCTTTGCTTCCAGCATTGCTTACAAGGAAAAATAATCCTGCATGAGGCTTTGGTTTGAGCGTGTCTGGGAGTGCCAGGGGAGTTTTTGTTCCTAGATAAATGTCGTGTGGAGCCCCAGGGGCTGGGAAGAGGTGGCTGTGGCTCACAGGGATGACCAGCTCTGGGTCAGCAGTGAGTCCATCCCTGTCCTCCCTCTTGCAGCAATGAGGCTCTGGGGTCCTGCAGCCATGGAGAACAGGCACTCAGTGCTCTGGTTTAGTTCACTGGGGGGTGTTTGGTCAAAGGTTGGACTCTATGATCATGAAGGTCTTTTCCAACTTAATGATTCTGTGACTCTTCCTCACCCAGGGATGAGTTTGGATGTGTCCACATGTTTTTCAGCTCTGCACACCTATGTGTGTCTGTGGGATCGACCCCCCCCAGGGGCCCTGTGGTTGTGCTCAGCACATTCTCTGTCTCACACCATCCCCCCCTTCTTTTTCTGCTGCTCCTAGAAGGTCACAAAGCTCCTTCTCTACAAACATGTGTCTGTCCCTTGCTGCAGAGCCAGGACTTCCCCCTGCCTGCCCTTATCTCAGGCAGGCACACTGTGTGCTGCCAGTGCCTGGACTGGGACTCCGACCCAGTGCCTGAGATAAGCTCAAGTGCTGTGGCTCCACTCCTGGGACTGTGGTGCTGTTCTGGCCTCAGGCTGCAAGTTCTGCCTCCTCACAGACCCACCCCAGTGCTGGAAGGACCTGTGGACCCCGCTTACAACACCCTCTCCTGGAGCAGGGTGCTGGAGTTGTTCCTGGTCCAGGCTCCTCACAGAACATTCTGAGGAGAAGAGCTTGGGGCAAGTGTGGGACAACCCCGAAGCTGTGAATCGTGGTAGAGTCAGACCTGGCTGCCCAGTGCTGCTCTGCCATGTTTGGGTTTCTTCATAGAATCATAGACTGATTTAGGTTGGAAGGGACCTAAAAGCTCATCCAGTTCCACTCCCTTGCCACGGGCAGGGACACCTTCCACTATCCCAGGTTGCTCCAAGCCCTGTCCCTCCTGGCCTTGGGCACTTCCAGGGATGGGGCATCCATAGCTGCTCTGGGCAACCTGTGCCAGGGCCTCACCACCCTCTTAACAAAATCCTTTTTGCCAGGACTCTGTACCCAACAGACAGCTTTTTAGGGACCAATTTACAAAGGTTACTAAAGGCAGCCCTGGAAATCTCAGTGCAGGTTGTTTGAGGAGCTCTGTTATAATCATGTGTCAACTCATGACACTGTATTTTTATTTTATTTTTAATAGATGCTTCAAGCTCTTTGGGGCATTGCTAAAAATATTTTGCTTTAAAACATGGAGTAAAATGAGTGTTTGCAGTTGCTGCACATGAGCAGCTTAAGATGTGAGAGGGGAGAAATAGGAAACAAAACCTGATTTGCATCAGCAAAGGAAGTCCCTGCAAAGAGTTTCATGCAGGAACTGTGGGGGTCAGAGGGTATTTCTTCAAACGAAGTAACCACTGCCTCAGTCTGCTTATAACTGAGGTTTGAAAATCACAAAGCCAAGGGACAAAACCTCTAGAAAGGTGAAGTTTAATTCATAGCCTCAGCATTCACGGATGTGCTGCAGTCAGGGATTGGTGTTGCTGTTACCTGAAGCAGCAAAACAGGGCTCCAGCACCCCCCAGGCTGTGCTGGGCTCCCCAGCCCATGTCCTTCCCTCTGTCCTCCTCATCCCTCGTGGGGGGTTTCCTGTGTCTCTGTGCAGACAGTGAGTGACTGGGTGCTTTCAGCTTTTTCAGGGTGTCACCCAAAGCAGCTGTGACTTGGCTGGTGTCCCCTCCCTACCTCTCCCTCCCTCCAAAACTGGGACATCTAAATATAACCTGCTATCAACAGATGAGACTGGACAGTTTCCACTGTGGAAAGGAATCCCACTCAGAGCCCATCCTCTCCCCTCCTCGGGCTCCATCCATGCACATTCCTTTCCTCCAGTACATTTCCTTCCTTCCCTTCCCCTCCTGCACTTGGGTTTGTGTCGCTGCCACGTTCTGGTGGAGCTTCCCAAAGGGACTCTGTGGCTCTCCATGGATTATGTGGGCACACACCTCGGTGGGTTTGGGTGGTGGTGCCGGGTCTCACTGGGTCTCACTGCTGCCTGGCTCTGCAAAGGTTGGCTGCAACCTTTGAGGGGTGTAACAGGCCTGGAACAGGCTCTCGCTCACCCCAGGGAGGTGCAGCAAAGGGGGACACCCGTGTAAGCTGCACCTTGCTGGGGGGGCCCACAGGTGAGGCTCCAGCCCCTGGGTAAAATGTAAAAAGGAAAAACCTCTGTCTCTTCCCTGGGTGCAGCCAGTGGGACAGAACCTGGGATCAGGCTGTGGTAGGAGGAGGTGGAGCACGGAGCTGGAAGGTGCCAGGGTGGATTTAAGGGATCAGCTGTGGAGCTGTGCTGGCCGCTTGACCAGGCACACCCTGCTCTCCAGAACTCATGGCAGCAGTTTCCTTTACTGGAAAGCAAACAAAAACTAAATGTGATAATTTTGAATAATGGAATGAATACAGGTGGTCTTTGAAAACCAATCGTGGGCTGCAGCAGCTTTTACCCTCTCCTTTGCCCAGGGCTGTGCTCTCTCCAGATGTGGTATTTACAGAGAACATCTGACCCAGCTTTTGCTAAATAAGCAAACAGTGTCAGGAAACCAAACTGTGCGGAAGTTCAGCTGCTGCCTGCACCAACCAGCCCGGCTCCGGCTTCCCCAAGATGTGCAGCAGCCTGGTAATGAAAAATGCAGGATGTCGGTGTTTTTCACCAGAAACCTGTGTCTGCTGTGGCCTAAGAGTTGATATGTCCTGGTGAATAGTGTGTTTATCACTGCCTTGAAACGTGAGCACAGAGCCATTTGTTTAAAAACAGCCACCGCCCAAACGACTCAAGGCAGACGCGTTTGAAAATCTCACTTTATTTCTCCGTCTGTTATAAAAGCAGGGTTTGGTTTTTTTTTTTGTTTTTTTTTTTTACATCTCTGTTAAGTGTCCAGACTCAGTACATCTTGGTTTTGTTTTCACAGTATCTCTGCAAGACCAAGGACGATTCTTATTGCTGCGCCAGGAGCCAGGGCAGGAGGGACAGCGGTGCCCGGGCTTGGGCAGCCCTCACCTTCCCCCCGCTGCTGGGCCCAGCCTTGCTCTCTGCCACGCTGGCTCAACAGGTTTCTACCCCTCCCCAAGGCTACTGAGGGTGTTGACTGACCCTCTGAGGGGCTGCCCCTCTCTTCCCATGCTCATCTTGGTATCTAGGGTAGGAAAGGAGAACCACAAGGTCCGTGACGCTGCTCACCATGTTGGCCATGCTCGGCAGCCCCTGCCCGTCCCTGGCTGGGGAGTGGGTGCAGGGGAGGATCTCAGCCCTCCTGCTTCCCACCCTGCACCACTACAGGGCTTTGACAGGGACAGGCAGCTGCACACTCAGCTCCTGTGGGGATTTGGGGCTGTAAGGAGATGAGCGTTGTTGATGGGAGGAGTGAGGCAGAGACACGCTCGCATTCACCCGTATCCTGTGTCGGTGCCCCATCACCTTCCCAGAGTATCCTTTGTGTTTTCCTGGTACTGTAAAAAGCTGCCAGAGAAGGAGCTTGATTTACCTCTGCTCATTTACCACTTTGCTCAGTGCAGGATGCCCTAGGTCCCCAGATATTTAAGTCCCCACTGGGACCCTGCCAATCCCTGTTCTAACCACATGGCCATTAACCAGCTGGAGCAGCAGTGGTGTCTAGAGCCCTGTTACTTCCAGCCATCCTTCCTTTTATAGACAATCTGTCCCCATCAGTTCTGTAACAAAGCAGCATTGGAAAAACATCACTTTTAATCACGACGCATGAAATCTCAAAAGAGGCAGCATCACTTTCTATGCCATGTCTGGTGATGCAAATGGAGGTGGAGGGGCACGTTTTGACCTAGGCACGGGATAAAGGCATTCTTTGGGAAGGGAGAAGTCCATGCAAAGCCGACCCCAACGTGAAATTTGAATTTTGTATTTACTGCTTAGCTGGGTCCGTTCAGTGCAACAGGACAAATTAGCCAGGAGGTTACTACCAAATTGCATGGATGCATCCAGTCCACCAGGTAGAGGGAATAGGAGGAACCAGATTTACTTAATGCACTGGGAGACTAAGTCCAACACAAAGCTAAGTGGAAAAGGACATAGGTGTTCCCTGAATGTGGTTTTTGGTGACTGAGAAGAAATCTTTCCTTGGAATTCCTTCGTGCAGCTAATTAAGACAACTGGGTCCGATTCCTTCGACCCATGCTGACATCAGTGAGAACTGTAAGTACTCAGCACCTGGAGACAAAGTGAATACCAAACACAAATCCCCCTTCTGCTCCCACCCACAGGACTGCCCAGGAGAGCACCTCAGTGGCTGCTGAGATGCGTGTGAGCGTGATCAGCTATTCACCCACAGCTCACAGTTTGTCCTCTTCTGCATGTATTGCCTCAGAGAAAATACAGACAAGTCCCAAAGGGCTGTGCCAGTAGAGCTATAGTTGGATCTGAATCCAGGTAAGAAAACGGAGTTTAATACAGAGAGTGACTGTGCAAGTCCAAGTCTCTCTAGCTTCATCCTGTATAGTCCCAAAGCCTAGATTTAGGCACCCTTTGGCTCATGGATTTGGGTTTGATCCAGTCCAGTCATTTGCAAGCTGCTTGTAATGCTGGACTTCCCACCTCGGAGATGTGCCTGTGGAAAGGAGCAGTTCCGTGGCTGAACATCTCTGAAAGCCAGTGGATGGAGGAGGGTGAGCTCCCCTGGAGATGAGGGGATGGCTGCAGGGCCCCAGGATCCTTGTTTGCTGGTTTGAGGCTGTCTTGGTGGGGGACACATCTGGGTGCATGTTCCCTGGGCAGGGCGTGATGCTGAACCTGCTGCTGAAGTAGGTGTGGAGAAGTGAGGGAGAATTTCTTGCTGGTAGCGTCCCGGGTGGAAGATAAAGATGGGAATAGCAGCTAATTGGTGCCTCTCCGAGGGGAGAGCCTTTTGAGCAGCGCGTGTGGGGTTGTGAGACCTGTTCAGACCAGCTCAGCAGGGCCAGGCTTGTACCTGGCACACGGAGCTCTCCTCAGTCCCAGCTCTTGAGGCAAGTTGTTAATATGAGGAAGAAATGTTTTCTACGGGAAGGAGCTCCAGAGGGAAGGGATCTCCCTCAGGCCATGTGCTGGAGTAGGGCAGATCCTCTGCTCCCCATCCTGTGCCCTGGCCTCCAGATGCCACCCTTACCACACCCTTACCTTCCTCTGCCTGCAAACCACGTCCCTCCCATTCAAACAGCTTCTCTGTGCCACCCTCCTCTGCAGAAGTGCAGCTGGTTATCTCACACACCATCTGGTCCTTACTCAAACCTACAGGTTCCACCTCCTCCTCCTCCAAATGCTCCTTCCTCACTGACGATCCACACCCAAGGCTCAGGTGTTGCCCTGCCTGCACCTCCTCGTGCATCCCCCTTTTCTACCATGGATGTTTGTGCCATGACCAGACCGGGACAGTGTCATGGTCCTGTCTGTGGGTACACAGTCAGGTAGGTCGGGAGGTCATTGGGAAGAAAATTATCCAGTAACCCCAATGTGGTTTGTGATCACAGGAGGAAGAGTTTTCCACAGCTGTGGCTGCTGTGTTTGCTGGGAATGGGTGCCTTTAGTTTTCAGATGTGGCTGTTCCTGAATTATGGATATTGCTGGGTAGGCTTGATAGATAAGATCTGCCCTCGCTGACACTCATGAGTCTCCAATGACTTCAGAAGGATGCTTTTTATATCCTGCTCTTTGTGCAGCACCGTCATTGGAATTTCATGGGAAAACGGGGCAATAGAGCTTCACCCAACAACAGCCAGTGCACGAACCTCTGGCTCTCATCCATGGGAAAGTGAGACTACGGGCTAGTTGGGCAAACATCTGTGTGTCCTAAAGACAAACACAGTGGCACATCCCCCACCTTGACTGATGTTGACTCCCAGGGCCACAATTCCAGCTGTGAGGTTATCCCATATTAAAATGCTAATGGGAGGCTGAGATCACCACGGGTGAGCAGCGTGAGCTGCTTCCTACCCCTCCTGCAAAGCAGGGAGATGGCCTGGTAGCTCCAACTCCAGAGCCATCCGACAGCAGGTTTGTTATTTGCATTGCTTTGAAACAGATTATTTCCGTACTTCCTTGTTCCAGGTGTTAAAACCAGGAAGGTTTTCTTTTTATCTCGCTCCTTCCGATTTCATGCCCTTTTCATCCATCAGCCCGTGCCACACTGACAATCTACTCCTTGCTGCAAAATCTTCTCTCCAAAATTCTGTAGAAAGGACATTCTGCCTGGTGGTGTTTTTGTTGGTTGTTTTTTTTGAACGTAGCTTTAAGGCAAAAGTTTGGCAATGCAAAGCAAAGTCTACATAAGGCCGCATGACTTGGATTTGCAACTCAGAACCTTACTGCTTAAAAAAAAAAAAGTCCTTATCTTAAATAGTCAACTTTTTGCTCCAGGAACTTGTTTCGTTCTCAACCAAAAAGAGAAAAAAAAAAAAAAAAGAAAAATTTCTTAAAATCCCAAATAAAATGTTCTTACTGTTCTGGGCAGTCTGGACAAGCTAATGAGACTGAAATCCAAACAGGAACTAAAGTGGGGAAGAAAAAAATAAAAGCTATAGGGTAGACATCAGTGTTAGTTTCTTCCCTTAGGAATCCAGTGATGAGACAGACCCAGTCCAAAGGTCTCCTCTTTAGCTTTAGCACAGTGAAATCCGTCCCAATGGGAGAAGGTAGAATGGTTGCATTTGTTGAATGAATAAAAAGTGCATTTTGATTTTGCTCAGATTATACATGTGTATCCTAATACCTAAGTGATTGTTTCGCTTTAGGTTTTTGTTTTCTCCCTTTTTGGTGCCGGGGACGCCAGGTGTGTATTACCGATGTTTGGGAGGTATCACCACGAGGGGTGGTCCATCCTTTGGCCTCCACATGAGTACCTGAGCATCATTGGCATTGGGTTTGACAAGGGCACTGGGTGGTATTGGCTCATTCTTGCTAAGGACCTGGGGCTGCTCTTGGGCAGAGGGCTCCTGCAGCTTGGCACGCTGCCCCAGGGGCCTGCTGGGGTTGACCTCGATGCCCAGCCTCATGCGCCATTTGATAGTCTGCAAGGTCACCATCTCGCTGGTGGCCGTGTTGGTCGCCACCAGCCAGGTGGTGAAGCTTTGATCCCGGTGGATGCTCGTGAGCTTGGCCACGTTGCTCTCGCTGACGGGCACTGCCCACGTCACGCTCGGGTAGAAGTTGTCGTTCATGCTGATGTTGAACTTGGACTCCTTCTTGGTGGGACCCACGATGGTGCAGGTTTCTGTTGTGTTTCCGTACCAGGGATAGTTCACTCCGTCTGAGTCACTGATGGCCTGGATTTTACCGTCCAGTAGATCGGGAAGCTCCCAACTCGACCTGCCGTAAGCAACAAGAAATTACACAGAGTGTTAATTAGTTTGTTTAGAAACATGCTGGACTTTGGGAAGGAGTTGTGGATGCATTCCCCCTTTAGCTTTTACTTGATTCTGTGCCTTTCGTGCCATCCTGCTGAAGGAGCTCATCCCTGCCATTAAAACCATCCTTCTCAGCAGGGCTGCTCTTGATCCGCTCATCCCCTAAATTTCTCTCTGGATGAGCCACTGTCCCTCCCTGCTGTCTGCCTGGCGCTGGAAAGTGTAACCCATCCTTCTCCAGCCCTTGGAAGGACTCAGCTCAAGGGCTGCACACCAGGCTCCAGGCTGGGGATGGTGTTACAGTAATCAGAGACCCCGAGGTCGAGCAGCTTGTAAAACTGCCTGCACTGGTCATCTGTGAGAGGGACAGAAAGGTCAGTCCTCCTAACAAGAAAGCCAGTGAAAATGGTCCTATCACCTTGTACTGCTGATGCACAAATTGGAGTGGGTTTTTTTACTAACTTCCAATTTAATTTTTAAGATTAGATTTGCCAATGGAAGCGCAAACTCCTGCAAATGTCTCAGAGGAAGGGTTAGACATCTGCACTAAGACGGCGCGACCACAGATCACATGCTCAGTGCACACCAGGTGTTTTAAGGACATTCTTTTCAAAAACAGGCTGGCAGAGGTGGTTCTAAGGTACTTTCTCCCTCTTTCTTACCAGTCAGCCCTCCCCACCGCCCAGGGATGGTGTCCAAGCCACCGAGGTGGCAGAAGGGGCTGGATGGCTGCAGCAGTGGTGTTTGCACCTGACCCTGCTCTGGGGCTGGGACTCTGGGCTGTGCTCCAGCCCCAGAGCCCTGCGGCTCCCTGCTGCGGGCTGGGACATGATTTATCCCGGGAGGAGACAGAGGGGACACGCTGAGGCTCGTCAGGGTCAGGGTGACTGTCCAAGCCTTTCAGAAGTCTGGTGCTGCAGCTTAAAATAGCCCTTTGGCTGCAGTGGGGGCTGTGGGTGGGGGTACGTGTCAGCCTGGCTGGCTCTTGCACAGCTTTGGGATGAGCTGCTCTGGGCAGGGCTGATGTGACCGTCTCACAAGGCTGTTCTGATTGTTAATTAGTTAATGACCGTGAACTGCCTCCATGTTTGCAGCTGCTGGATCGTTCGGCAGTGAGCTGTGTCTGGCTCTGGCTAGAGGATACCGTGGGGGATTTAAAGATCTCATTTATCTTTCCTCCATGCGAGCGGGGGGTCCTAGCAAACACCTCCCCTGTGCCACGCAGGCGGATGCCTGGCAGGAACCCAGGAGATGGAAGTGCGAGGCAGGATGTGGGGTGCTCTGGGGGATGCAGGGATGCTCCAAGCAGCAGGGCCAGGGGATGCTCGGAGCAGCAGGACTGGGGGTTGCAGGGCTGCTCTGAGCCGCAGGACCAGGGGTTACGCAAGCACAACATCTCCCTGCACAGATTTACAGGCTGCTGTCAGCTACAGCACCGCAGCTGCAGCAATCCTCTCCTCCCGAGCCCATTGCCAGCAGGCAGAGGGAGTCCTTTCCCTGGAAGAAAATTTTTAGTGAAGGCAGCCAAAAGGAGATCCCTGAGCAGTCCTGCCACGACCCCTGTCCACTGCAGAGATGTTGATATGCTCTGCTCTCCAAACCAGAGTCGTCCTGGCTCACCACCCCCACGCTCTGCAGGCAGAGCTCAGCAGGGGAAGGCTCTGGGAAGGCTCTGGGGATGCTGTGTGACCCAGCCCTCGCAGGCAGATGAGTGGAGGTCGTGCTCTGCCCCCACCTCCTCCCCACTGCACAGCCCGGCTCCGAAACCCCATCTGGGGGCTCTTTCTCTCCCTTTCAGCAGCTGGTTTAGGATTACTTTCCATTCAGACAGTGGCTGGTACTCGGCTGTCAGCCAGGGATGAGATGTGACAGTGTCCTGGAGGTTGACTCTGTGACAGGCACAGTGCTAAGGTGCAACCACAGCATGTCTGCAGGTACAGAGGTGCCAAACCAGGCCCTGAGATGCTACAAGATGATGCTGATAACCCACCTGGGCTGCTCCAGCCTACTTGGGTCAGAGGCTGGTGGGTGAATGGTGGGAGAATCAGGTAGAGGATGCTCAGAAAATGCTGGTCCACTAATATCTGCTTCTCCCCATCTTCATTCCCAGTACCCCAGGACAGAACTGTAGGACCTTCTTAGGATTTGCCTGGGGTTTAAACAAGAGTAAAAAGGTGGAGCTGTGTCAGGGCCTGGGCAGGATGCTGGAGGCAGAGCCTGCAGAACCCCAGCACAAAGCAAAGTGAGCTGCATGGCTGGGCTTGGCTGGGGTGGCCCAGGTGGGCACCCAGCTTAGGGAAAAGCATGGGCAGGAATGGGGAAGGAGAAACTGGCCTGTGTTTCTTCACACAGAGCACACTGTGCCTAATTCTGGTGTGTGGTTAACCCCAGGGTTTCAAAACCATCACGCTTTATCTGCACAGCTTGGAATGGGGAGAAAAACGAGGCCTCATGATGATCCCATGACTGGAGCAGAGCAGAGGCTGCACGGTGGTTGCTGCTGGAGGTGGTTGCCCCTCGCCTGGTGGTACAGCAGAGTCTGTGTGCCAGCCAGGCTTGGCAGCCTTTGCTTGCAGAGCATGTCCATGTTAAATAATATGCCAACAACTGGATGATTTTGGAAAGAATGCTGTGGAATGATCTTTGGCTGCATCAGCATCTTTCTTTGGTAGTGTCGAGCCAAGGAGAGACCAGAAAGTGCCCAGTAAACACTTTGCTGACAATAGCAGGGAAGAGGAATGAAAAGAAACCAAGCTATCTGGTTTCATGGGTTCACTATAGCTGATCAGCTCCAAAATCAGTAGATTGTGGCTGGTAATACTGACGAGCTAGTTTCTGAAACAAGCTTTAAACCTTTTCTGAAACCTTCAGAGTCAGTTTGGGCATCATCAGTGACTGGAGCTGCCAAGAATCCTCTCTTAACAAATGTCTTCTTGCTACCAGAGGGAACTTTGAGCTATTTCTTGTGTCAGAACCAGAGCCCTGCTGCTGACAGCCAAGCAGCTTTATGTAGGTTTAAGCCTCCTAGCCCTCTTTTAGACACTTTTCTTCCTATTCTGTCACACAGAATGAAGCCCCCAGCTCATCTCAACCCCCAGATATCTGTCTCATACCACCCACCAGGGCACTCACTGCAGTGGCCTGGGCAGTGACAGCAAACCCAGCACAGCAGCCTCCAGCCCTGAGCATCCCTGCTCCCACCTGCCTCCCTCCATTGCTGGCCTGTGCTGGGGACTCATAAAAGAAAGAAAAGCTGACAGCCAGAGGTGCTTAATTTTAAATTATCCTTTACAGTGGCTCTCTCAGCTACTGCAGCACATCAGGTAAGTCAAGGCAGAGTTAGAGTGAAGAACAGGAAGGAAATTTCAGATGTTGTTCCCTGGCTGATAGAGCTGTGCTGCTGTGGTCCCTCTTCCCCCCACCCTCCAGCTGTGTGTTCCTGCCTCGTCTCTTGAACTGGCAGCAATGTTTGATGCATGGCTGGTTCAGGGGGTAAAACTAGCAGAACAGTGGCATTAGGAAAAAAAGGATCAGTTTCTGCTGGTTTAGCTGAGCAGACTCAAGTCTGACTGGACAAGCTATCTAAGGGAGCTAAGGTGGGTGCTCATAGCACAGGTGAGGTCAGGGGCCACAGAAGGGCAGCAAAGCCTTTTCCTCTAAACCCCTGGAGGGGTGAAGTCCCACAGTGAACTGACCTCCCTTCACTTCCCATGGAAAGAATACCCTTTTTTTTTTCCTTTGCCGAATTTTGACTGTGTCCTCCCTCACGAGGACTAGGGGTTTATTCTCTTGACAAGTTAATTTCTCCAGTTCATTGTGTCCCTGCTGCAGGGCACGGAAGATTTAATCTCACCAGAGAGAAGCCCGGTAAGGCAAGGTGATGATGTAATGATGCAACTGCCCCATCCGGTCCTCCAGGGGAGAAACATCCCCCTGAAACTTCTCCAGATTCTTGGCTGATCGTATTATTCCAACTCCAACTTATTTATCTCTCTCTTTTGCATATCTCCATCAGCACTGCTTCTTGCACATCTCCATGGAGATGGAGAAACAAGGCTGATAACGCCACTCCAGCACGGCCCAGCCACTGACACGGGTCCCTCCAGGTGCAGAAACCAGAGCCCACCCCAGGAGATGCCAACAGGGACCTGGTCTAGCTGCTCCTGTGCAGGTCAGAGCTCTGGCCTGATCCTGGTGTCTCCCCTCTGCACAGCAGCACCTTCCCTAAAGATCAGGGTAAAACCCTGCAATGGGGGGAGCAGCAACAGCAGCCATGGAGTGAACAGGATTTTGCCCCACTTCTGCACAGAGCAGGGTCAGAGAGCACATCCATATCCTCATGCTGGTGGTTTTCATGTACCCAGCAGCATCTACTGAGTCACATGTAAAACAATGCCAGCATTTATGTGTTATCTGAGCTCTAATTCTTTTCCTGTACATCTAAAAATGCTGCATTTAGCCCCAAAATTGTCAGTGCCACTTTAAACGCATGTGTCTAAATTATCCCCTCTGTAGCTCCCATCCCTATAGCAGCATTATGCACAGCTCCATCTGCTCCAGTATTTCTCAGCTGTTTCCATCCCCAGTATAATGGCCAGCTTATGCACAGCTACCAACTTCCCAGCAGAGAAGTGAAAAATTAATCCAAAGCCTGCTGTAAGTATTGGTGCTCCCTTTGACAGACTGATTTTTGATTATTTGGAGTTTTCTCTTTGCCTGTCACCACAGTGATTAAAAATATGTACGTGGCAGTAGCCTCTCTCCATCATGGAAAGTTGGGACAAATACTCTGCTGGAATAAATCGATGCAGCTCTGTGGAGGTCGTTGGGATTACATCAAGTTACACCAGCTAAAGGCTTGGCCCATCCTCTCCCATAGGTTTGTGCCCTGTCTCTCTCTCCATAAAGGTCTTCCAAGAGCATGTTCTGATGGCATTGGAAGAGGCCTTTCCTCCCAAATGCCTTTATTTATAGCTTTCAGATGGCAACGGGTCTATAGAAGGAGAGAGGAGGAGCAGACCAATTCCTGCTTATGTTCGGGTAACTTTTTTAGTATCAGTTAAATGTCAATGAACCTCCTAGGGAAAAATCTTTGTTTCCATGATTTTCTGGCTAATAGCTCTCCTACACAGCTGCAGTTTTTAATTCTACCTGTGTACAGCACTTAGCTGGTAGATACTCCTTTTTTTTCTGTCCCAAAGCATTCCAGCAAGGGCAGACCATACCAAACCCCCATTGTAAACACAGGAAAACTCAGGTGCAGGGAAATAAAAGGCCAGGCTGAGGTTTGCAGCCCACAGCAGCACTGGCAGCATCACTCTCTGCCCAGTCCTCTTTATTTCGGTGCATCTGAGCTGTATTTATATACAGGACTTCTCTGTTTTCCTTTGCAGCTGGTCAGTAAAGACAGGATTTCTAAATGAGCCTGAGAATTACACATGCAAATCCCAAAGGCCTGGAATTGGGAACATCTGAGCAACAAATTGTCCTTGCTAAAGATGCTGTTGGAGCCAAAAAGCCTACAGATTTCGGGCCTGCTGTAAGTACTTCTAAAATCAAGATAAGCCGGTCTGCACTGCTGGTGTTTGCCAGGTGCCAGTTTGCTTCTCAAGGCACTTTCTGCTTGAGCTGAGAGGGGATGTGGGGACAGAAGGGGGGCAGCCTGTCGCCTCGGGCTGCTCCTCGGAGTGCCCTTCCCTCTGGTCCTCATCTTACAGCGCCTGATTCGCGTGATGCTGAGATGCTGAACCCGTGTCCTCGGCGGGGCTCACAGGCAGCAGGGAGGGACGGAGGGCCGGGGTGTGCGTGCAGATGTTCAGGCCATCAGGAAGGCGCCGCGTTAAGTCCGAGATTGCCCAGCTCTGCAGCCCTCCGTGCTCCCCTCCTCATTCAGTGATGTTTAAGCCACCCAGACTGACCCTGGAGGGGCTGAGCCGGCATTCCCCCTGACTCAGGGCACTTGGGATGAGCTCGGACCTGACCTTCCCGTCCTTGCTCCCTTTTCCCCCAGAGGCCGGGTAGCATCAGCGCCCGCAGCCACTGCCCCATCTGCCCGCTCTGCGCTCGGGTTCTGTGCCCGTGGCTGGACGGACAGATTTCTGCTGCACCAGGAGGCTGCACCTCGTGCTGCCCAGCACCGTGAGTTGCAGAATTGCTGCTCTGTGCAGGAATTAGGGCTCAGGTGCTGGGGCTGACTTAATTGCGGGCCAAAGCCTGCAACAATGTTCATAGAACAAGCTGGTGGGGGACTGGGGAGAGACGACTTTTCTCAGCAGGGAGGTGACATTCTAATTTGACTCATTCCTGTCTCACTATGACTGTCTGACCAGTAACGCGGGGATTTTCTAGTGTGCAAACAGCCACTATAGTCCCCCTACCTCACATATACACCTATATATTCCCATCTGCACTTGACCCATAAGGAGGGAAACGTGAAATTTTTACCCTGCTCCAAGGTGATGCAGAGGGTTTAATTAGCAATGGGTTAAATGCATCTTGTGCTTTCCCCGTGGGCTGCCTGCTACCGTGGGTAAAGCGAGCAGGATTCCTCCTGTGACGTTAAATGTGCTCCCAAAGCTGGTGGGCTACTGAGCTCCCAGCCACAGCTCTCTGCAGCAGCAGCAGCAGCAGCAGAGCACGCCAGGGACGGCTCTGTGCCACAAGTGTCAGCCCTCGGCTTTCCCTGGGGCTTCTCAATGCGCAGTTTTGGGATGGGGAGGGATGCAGGTGAGAGGAGCTGGTGGTCAGGAGAACCACTCGTGTCAAACACGTATTAAAACAGGAGTGCCTGCTGTAGTAGGGCTGCCCTGGGGTTTCAGGATCTGCACTGCTGCCCAAAAGCTGTTGTGAAATAGTGTTGCTTTTGGGTTCCTAACCAGAACAAGTGGGGTTTGACTGGGGCTTGGGCACATTACCATTCGAAGAGAACAACACCCACTCCTTTAACAGGGCAGGGACAAGCTCTCCTGTATTTTAAACATATGACAAAGTCCTGTTAAATTTCAGAGGAGCTGGGTTTTAAAATCTGGATTATAATTTTGGGGTTTAATCCACTGTTCCCCTGCCAGGCCATGGTCCTCCCGCTCTTTCTTCCCGCTAGGCAAACGCACCCGCACGCGCTCTTGGAAATACTTACATCCCCTGTTCCCCGTAGTGATTGTAAAATTCCATGTGGCTGCAAGCCTGGATCCAGCCCACAATCCAGGTCTCCTTCTTGGGAAGAGGGGGCACCAACACTTGCGCTGAGGCTCGGAAGTGAGGGGTCCGGTAGCGTAGGACCACGCTGGAGGACTCGTCAATGCTGGTGGGAATGGGATCGATGGAGGCTTTGACTTCAATCACTGAAATACTTTCCCGGAAAACTTTGGATTTGCAGCTAATACTCTGAATACAGCCCATGGCATACCCCGAGTACAGTCCGACGCAGCTCCTAGGGTACTCCAGCAATCCTGGGGAATATTAGGCATTGAAATTATCTGGTGCTAGATCAATTACAGATCTTCTGGGTTTGTAATCTCAAAACTGATATCCATAGGATAGAAAATTCATCATGTAAAGCCTTAATTTGAGTATCTGTCTTATAAGTACTGCTCCTATTTTTGAGGTTAGCTGCGCTTCAGAAGCAAAAGGGCCTTTAAAATTTTTTTCCCCTTTTAATGACCCATTATATCTCCTGCTCAAACAGTCTTTGGGTTAAAAAAAAGGTCTCTTGAGTTCAATAAATAACGGTGGTGTTCTTAGCTGATATATTTAGTCCTTCCTTTCCTCAGATGCGGTCTGTCATTCACCGTCAAACATAGGACTAGCCGGTATTTCCCTTTATTCTTTGGATGAAAAGCAGAATGTTGATAGACACATCTATATAAATAATGAAATAGTTTTTAGCCCCAGCTTGTCACAACCGGTGTGGATTTCCACTTCCTGACTTGCAGTTGTTCATAACTTCCTTTCGCACAGAATTACAATAATAACAGAAAAGAAACGACGGCTGGAAAAACGCAGAAAGTCGCCAAATCTCCCAATTTGGAGGCTCCTCCGCCAGCGATGTCAGGGCTTTGGGGATTAATTTTTTTTTTCCTCTCTCTCTCTCTCTCTCTCTTAGAAATAGGCGTGCGCCCAGGGCAGCAGCGCGGTGCCGGTGGGGCCGGCGGCTCCGGGAGCGCTGCGGGGCAGGCGGCGATGAGCCTCCCCCGCGCCCGCCGGGGCCGCGCCGCTC
>VYXB01000276.1:549193-584442 GCA_013397135.1 Pachyramphus minor
ACCCCCCTTTCAAAAAAAAAAAAAAAAAAAAAAGGCAGCCTTTCCTCCCACATGTCCGTGAATTGTGGGTAATGTAGTTTTTTTTGTTTTCTCTTAGAAACACCTCTCCCTCCCTCCCCCCGCCCCCCTTTATTATTATTATTATTATTATCTAATTTGGACACAGCGTATATTTTCTCTTGGGTTTTCAGATTAAGATTTTCCTCCACTGGCTGAAGATTTGCAGGTAGGTTTGGTACCAACCCAAGGGCACCGAAGGCCATGGTCTCCTTATTTGCAGAACCTGTAGCCCTAGGCTGGATGGGCTGTGGTTCCAGCAGTGAGAAATGCAAAGCTCTCCACAGCAGCAGTGGGACTAAGGAGTAGCTGGAATGGGGAGTAAGAAGAATCTGAGGCAGCAGCGGCCTGTGGAAAGTTTTAAAATCCTATTAGAGGTGGTTTTGGGAGTACCATTGCTGGCTGGTCCTGCTGGCCATCTGAGGATCTCAACACCAGGTGAGGTGCATGTGTCCAGCTTTTCACAGAAAACAGCTTTCCTTTTTCAGTAATCACTGGTGGGTGTTGAATGTTGGGTGAGTGTGTCCTCTGTCACTTGTTTCTAAAGAGGAAGCTTGGGGAACAGAGAGGTAAAAATTGCTTTGCTGGTGCTGCCTGTGGTGCAGTACAGCAGCACAGAGCTGAGTAAATGTCTTTTAGTTCTTCCCACCCCGCAGTCTCGGCAGGCTGGATTAGCCCTCCAGGCAGGTAGGAGAGACTGGAGCTACTGGGTGATCCTGACAAGTGAATGTCACAGAGGAGAGGCAAATTTGCTCCTTTCCACCCACAGCAGGCAGAAAAAAATACACTATATTGTTATGGTTTTCTTCCGCACACGCTTCTCAAAGCATTGGGGAAGTATTTATTTTAAATTCACAGTCTCTGTGAAGGGCACAATTACAGTCACTAGCCCTGTGACAGAGAGAAACACTGAGAACCTGCTCAAGTTACGAGAAACTTACTACTGTGTAGTACAAGAAAGAATGAAATTAGCATCTTCCGAATGAAATATCCAGCAGCCTCCAGAAGGTGCTGAAATCCTTTGACATCTCCAAGACTCTTTCACACTTTTCAAACAAGCTTGTCACAGTTTCTCAGAGCATCATGGATCTGGTGAAACTGCATGTTCTGCGACTTTAGTTTCACTCAAGCTTCAGCCAGGTCTTGCTTCAACTTGGCTGTCTCTGGTGTTCTGGTCAACTAGGAAATTGCATTATCTCGTTCTAATTAAATCAGCTTTTCATCTTCAGCTGGAGTTTTCGTTGGGTTTTGGTCCNCCTCCCACATGTCCGTGAATTGTGGGTAATGTAGTTTTTTTTGTTTTCTCTTAGAAACACCTCTCCCTCCCTCCCCCCGCCCCCCTTTATTATTATTATTATTATTNGCCTGTGGTGCAGTACAGCAGCACAGAGCTGAGTAAATGTCTTTTAGTTCTTCCCACCCCGCAGTCTCGGCAGGCTGGATTAGCCCTCCAGGCAGGTAGGAGAGACTGGAGCTACTGGGTGATCCTGACAAGTGAATGTCACAGAGGAGAGGCAAATTTGCTCCTTTCCACCCACAGCAGGCAGAAAAAAATACACTATATTGTTATGGTTTTCTTCCGCACGCGCTTCTCAAAGCATTGGGGAAGTATTTATTTTAAATTCACAGTCTCTGTGAAGGGCACAATTACAGTCACTAGCCCTGTGACAGAGAGAAACACTGAGAACCTGCTCAAGTTACGAGAAACTTACTACTGTGTAGTACAAGAAAGAATGAAATTAGCATCTTCCGAATGAAATATCCAGCAGCCTCCAGAAGGTGCTGAAATCCTTTGACATCTCCAAGACTCTTTCACACTTTTCAAACAAGCTTGTCACAGTTTCTCAGAGCATCATGGATCTGGTGAAACTGCATATTCTGCGACTTTAGTTTCACTCAAGCTTCAGCCAGGTCTTGCTTCAACTTGGCTGTCTCTGGTGTTCTGGTCAACTAGGAAATTGCATTATCTCGTTCTAATTAAATCAGCTTTTCATCTTCAGCTGGAGTTTTCGTTGGGTTTTGGTCCTGCCTGTCTCCATCAGGCTGCTGTGAGTGATTAAGGCATTAGCACACCCCACCCCAGAGTGGCTGCATTACGCCTTGGGCAGAAGGGCTCCTGTGCCCGAGCGTGTGGTGCTCCCTGATGGGATTGCTGGAGATGCAAGGCCAAGCTGTGGTCAGTAAGAATTAGGAGTGTCTGGTGATGCTGTGAGTTGTGTTTCCTTCTGTTGTCCATTTGGTGCATGTCTCCATGTCTCACTGTAGCACAGCCATGCTCCATTCCTGTGGGGGTTCCCCACAGCATCATGGCCTGCACAGTGTCTCTGTGTCCTTCCAGCAAGTTTTCTGGGTTTATTAAAGGGCAGGGTCTCCCTGCACAGGCTGAGCAGTGGCAATAAAAGCTGCCCACCAGAGGCTGTGCTGGCACTGCTGACGCACCGCTGCGTGTGCAGTAAATACTGCAGGGTGTTATATTTTATTTTGGCCAAGCTTTCCTTTCTGTCCCTAGAAGAATCCCATCCATGAACACCAGGTTTGCTGGAAGCACTTTGCTTGCAAGTGCTGCTTCTTGGCCAGTTGCTGCCACAGGCTGGGATTTACCAGTGCTGCCAGTGAACTGCAGAAAAAGAGGACAGAGCTGTCACTCTTGTCCCACCCCCATTCCAGCATGGTTTGCGTGGCCCTGCTGGCCACTGACACTGTGTGTGGCCACAGCTGTGCAGGGAATTGTGGCCGGCAGCCCCTGGGCCAGGGAGGGTGGGCAGGGTGGCAAGGAGCACAGCCAGGGCATGGGTGAAGGGAGCACGCTGGATTTGTCCATCTGGGCATTCTCCCAGGTGCTTGATGACCCCCGTGGATCATGTGTCAGGCCTGGAATAGCCCCACCAGAGCAGGGAGCCTGTCTACAGGTTTAGCAGGGATATTTATAAACCGCTGGGTCTGTGGCTGTTTTCGAGCAGCACAGCAGGACAGGACTTGTCATGGCCCCCGTAGGGTCAGGGACATTTCCTTCCCAAGCTCAATTTCTTTGGCTGAGACTGGCAGTGAGAGCCCACCTGGCTGCAGGAGAGACCAAACAGCTTTCCTTTCCCACTCCACTTTTGACAGGGGTTTGCTGGCACTGGGTCACTCACATGCTGCCCTTCCTCCCCTGTGCCCTTCCTGCCAGGGACTCCTGCTGGGCTGTGGGGTTGGAGTCTCACAGGGCAGCTTGGGCAGAGAAATTCTCTCATATCAGTGTCAGCAGAAGAAACAGGCACCAGATTAAATTCACTCTCAGAGCTTTCAAGGTATTTTTTAACCCATGACAACTACTGAGGAACGTGCTTGGTTGTAGCTCAGCATCCCCGGCACCAGACTGGACAGGAGTCTCCTTATTTCTGCAGCCTCCTGGCCACCAGCACCTTTAACCCTCTGCCCACTGATGTTTACAGAGAGCCCCATGCTGCAACAGCCCTGCATGGAGCAGGAGAATCCAGGGGGCCATCCCTGGATGGGAGGTGATGGCTACAGGCAATTGAAAGCAGTGATGATGACGTTTATCTCCTTAGCTGGTGTCAGGTAGGTTGAGATTTTCCACATGCCTGGGAGCTGGGCAGCGGGATGAGGGCAGGCAGATAGGGACAGGGTGCTGACTGCCCTGACAGCGTGAGAATGCAGCTGCAGAGCTGGTGGTTGGGTGGGACCTGGTGGGTGTTGGTGATGTGGCTCCTTCTGTGCAAGCTCCAGGGCTGCCACAGCCCCACGTGGTACCTGAGCTGAGCAGGGTTGTGTTTTATGGGCTGGGTGAGGGTGCCTGAGGAGAGGATGAGCTCTTCCTCCCACTGGGATCATAGAATCACAGAAGGGTTTGGGTTAAGGTCTCCATAGCAGAGGGGCTCCAGCCCTCAGAGCATCTCCATGGCCTTTTGTGGACTCATTCCAACAGGTCCATGTCTTTCCTGTGCTGGAGACCCCAGAGCTGCACAGAGTGCTCTGGGTAAGGTCTCACCAGGGTGGAGTAGAGGGGCAGCATCACCTCCCTTGACTAGGGGTAGGTTGCTGGAGGGTATGATTCAGAAATAAATTGATGTATATTATATTCCTTTGAGGGAGGAAAATATGAACAAAACCCAGAAGTGAGGGCTCCTCAGGACCTCAAGCACTTGCTTGTCCAAACATTGCTGTTGCCTCTGGCTAGTCAGTTGGTCAGACAAGCACAGCCTGGGTGCACAGTTCACTGAGAGGATTTTGAGATCTATGGATAAAAAGCGTGAAGAAAATGCAAAATTTGTCGTATTATTTTCAGAAGCCAAGAACCACCTTTCCTTTAGCGCTTAAGCTCTCAAGTGCATTTTGGACTAGACTTTGAGATGCCTGGGTGTCCAGTTCCCAGGGTTACCTGTGCAAACACTGACCTCTGTAACTGGACTTTTGTGTAGGCAAATGTCACAGGCGCCACGAGATGACAGTGAGGAGCAGACGTGGCTGTTCTGCTCCTCACTGTAATATTCATCTTCTCCAATTCTCTATCCACAGGGGATTTCCAGCCTGTTTGCATAGGAATAATCCTGTTCATGGAGCGTGTGGGTGGTGTGGAGCTGCGACAGCCCATTGGCCAGGGAAGGTAACTGGGTTGATGCCAGGGTGGTCAAGTGCTTGCTGCTGTGGACTGTCATCGTTTGGATGGCTTCTCCCAGCTTAGATCCATGCAACTGCAGTTCAGGGACTGTAGAAAGATCATTCAGATCTGTAAACTGGAGCTGCAAGCGCCACTGGGATGTTCCCAGGGGCTGATCAGTGCTGGGCTCGGCAGGTGGGAGATCACAGAATCACAGAACATTCTGAGTTGGAAGGCACCCACAAGGACCATCCCTTGGTGTCTCAGAAGGGTTCTCCCCAGCTGAGGTGGGGAGCAGGGAGGCAGGAGGCTGACAGCAGCCGTGCAGTGTGAGGGAGCACAGTGTGCCGTGGCTGGAGGACTCCCCAGGGCCTGGCGTGAGCTTTCCTCCTCCCTGTCCCCCCGCTGCCCATGCTGCTGGGGCTGGTGCCTGTGCTGCTGCTCACACCTGCAGCTCAGGGACACAGGGCCTGCCTGTCACCTGCTCTGGGCACGGGCTGCGCGGGGCTGGGTGACACGGCTCTGACACGTGCGGTAACGAGGCCACGCGCAGCGCCGGGGCCAGGAGGATGGGAATTCATTAGCAGCGCTGTGTCTCCTGTAATCAGGAGGCAGGTGATGCTTCTCCTTCATCTGGGAACAGGGTGAGTGATGAAGTCGCTGCAGGGGCGCACCCCGAGTGGGGAGGGAGGATGGGACCAGTGGGGCTTGAAAGGTGTCTGTGCCAGGGGGAGGAGGGTGGCATTTGGGGTGCTGTAGCTTGAGGGGAAGATGTTGCAGAACAGACTAATCAAGAAGATTCTGGGGACAGCTCCTTGGGGGGAAGCCCCCAAGCAACACTCAGCCTTGGTGTTGCAAAGCCAGGCAGCACAGCCCCCCGTGGGAGGGCTGCTGTGGGGAGGGGGATGCCGTCATCTCCTCCAGCTCCGACTCTGATATTGAAATGTGAATTGCAGCACAAAAAACTACATTTCCCAGTTTCCCTTGCAGCCCAGGGGAATAAGCAATTGGAAGATTTAAATAGACCAGGCCAGAAGCAACCAACCTTTGGCACAACGTTTTTCCCTCCTCTTCTTCCAATCTATTGGCTGTTTAACCTTTTTCCCTGGCACTGGAGTGGCTGCCAAGCCTGGCATTAATTTTCCTTCCAAGCTTGCTAGGCCCATGAAGTAAACAGCCATGTGCATTCCTTACTCTATATTTAACAGCTGCAGTCTGTGCTGGGGGCAACTGCAACAGAGGGGAACCTTTGTAGCTTCCCAAATTCACAGCTTGTGAGGGTGGGAGTGGGGGAAGCTTTCTGCAGGGAGAAGAGGGATTTCTCTCCTTCCCGGTATTCACAAAGCAGGTTGCGTTAAAGAGAGACTGCAATGCCAGCATCCCAGCCACGGTCCAGGGCAAGGGACAGGAACAATGTCCTCAACAGGGCTGAGTTCCTCTCCCTGAATCAGCCCTTGAAGGGGAACCAGGAGAGCAGGAGCTCAGGAAGAAAGCAGAGCGGCCAGGCCGGGGCAGCCGGTGCCCAGAACACCAACCCCAAGGAGCGGAGGCAGTCGCAGCAGCTGCCCGAGGAGGATTGCATGCAGCTCAACCCCTCCTTCAAGGGAATTGCCTTCAACTCACTGCTGGCCATCGACATCTGCATGTCCAAGAGGCTGGGAGTATGTGCCAACAGAGCCTCCTCCTGGGGTGGTGCCCGCTCCATGATCAACCTCCTGGGGATAACGGGGCACGGGATCCCCTGGATTGCGGGTACACTCATCTGCCTGGTGAAGAGCAGCACGCTGGCAGGCCAAGAAGTCCTCATGAACCTGCTGCTAGGTGAGTAGCAAACCTCCCTCCCTGCTGGGAAAGCCCAGCCCTAGTCACAATGGACAGTGGCACTGGGACTCCTCCTCTGGCTGCTCCCAGAATCCGATGTGGTCGGGCAGCAGGGAGTGACCTTTAGGGTTAATGCTGCGCTTTTTGGCCATCTCAGTCCCAGGTACTGTGGGTGATGGATGTAGCAAGAAGTTGCCTAAGAGGGTGGAGTAATCCTGGTAGCTGGTGACACCCATGGAGTGGGGGCAGGTCCCTGGTCCTGTGTGGGGCAGAGTTGTCCAGTCAGATCGAGGGGGAGTGTCTGTGATGGGCAGGTGAATACCAGCAATGATGTATTTTATTTAGTCTGTGGTCATCTCTGTTGATGGTTTAGTATGTGAGGAAAATATGCAGATTTTAGTGTTTGATATCTGGATCAATTCCTGAGGATATTCTTGAGGGGAAAAAAAAAAAGACTTCCATCCCCTCACCACTTTCTTGACCAGACCTTGGCTCCACATCTCAGCTGCTGTGTAATGGAGTCCTGTTCTTTCCCTGCTGCAGTTTGTTCTTTCATCCTCCTTCCCCTGAGTACCTTTCTGGCTGCTGTCCCCGTTTCCATGTGCTAATTTGACCTAGAGGCCATGTAGGCAGGCTGGGATCCCTCTGGCTCTCCTGCTAGTTCTTCCTTGCGTGATGGTCGGTGTCCCTGTTTCTAAAGGTTGGGATGTGTTAAAAGGTTTGGCTTCTCTGCTGAGCAGGGCCCATCTCACCCATCCATGTGGACTGATGTCCCACCAGTGACCAGGCTGAGCTCTAGGCATGACTTGCCTTAGATCGTGGCCCCAACCTGCCCTGGCCATGTCTACCTGAGAACATTGCTCTTCTTGCTCTTCTGCCTTTGGCACAGGGCCCAGTTATCCTATTTTCCCTTGTGACCCTCTCATCTGGCTGTGATCCACCCTGATGTTTCACCCTCCCCCAAAAAAACAGCAATCCCTCTTTTGTTTGGTAAGAGAAACTGAAAACATTGTATTTAGACCTCTTCTTCTCAGGGAGCATTTTGAGGCGATGTAGGGACACTTTATTTCACAGGCACCACAGGAAAGGGACGTCCTGTCCACAGGAGCTGACTGAGACGTGATACAGGCTCTGCAATGTGGCCCCACGTTGTTTTTCTTTTCACGAGTTCATCCTCCAGAGAGGGTGAAGATTGCACGGAACTGTCTTGAAAAGCACAGTGGTAGCTGACTTTTCCCCCCTCTGCCTTTGGAGGAGACTGTCCTTGTGCTGTGACATCTAATGGGGGGAAGGCCATTGCAGGGAAGGAGCCAGAATAGCACCAGCGTGATGCAGAGCCCGCCAGCGTCAGCAGTTCTTCCAGGGGCTCCTTGGTGCGCGGGGTCAACCCCTCGCTGAGAGAAGATCCATTTAAAAGGGCACGAGGATGAAATAGTAGGTGACTAACATCAACCTCCACAGCTCCCAGATGTCTCTTGACCCAAGAGCCTTTGATGGCGTTGGAGCCTGAAAACTGACCTCTTTGACTCCAAAATATCTGAGATCCTTATAAAGAGCTAGTGCCTTCTTTGGCTTAAAAACAAGGAAGGTTTTCTCACCCTTCTGTTGCCATATGAGGAGGCCAAATGCAAAGCCACCTTGAGGTTGAGTTGGAACTTTGAGTATCGAGTGGTGGCTGGGAGAGCCCTGCACCACTGCCTGCATCTCCAGGTCTCCTGAGCTCAAATGTGGTGTCTGGGAACAATTTAGGGAGTTTCTGAAGTCTTGCTTCCTTCCCTAGGTGTACTACAGCCACCCCTCTTCTCTGCCTGCCATGAAATTAAATAGTCAAATTGTGTGAAGGACTAGTTCCATGGATCTGGCAGCCTCCAAAGAGCTCCACTGCTTCCTCTGAATAGATGGCACAGACTGGTGGGACTGGCCAAGGTGCCCTCAGTCTCTCTTGTCAGAGCTTGCACAGCGGGACTTGTGTCACCACACAGAGCAGATCTCTGCTGTGAGAGTGGCCTTGGGCTGATATTTAAGATTGCAGCCAGAAGCTCCGAGTGTCTGAGCAGCTGCTGCTGTAACAGCTGCCCTGCTGGTGGAGGAAAGAGCCTGGCTGGGGAGTGTGGGGCTGGTGAACCTCAGCAGCTCCCTGGAGAAGTGGGGTCTTGTGTAGACAGGAAGGGCATGACATGACTGCTGTGTCTGGCATCCTTGGTCCCTCTCACTGCTGCTTTCCTGTGGTTCAAATCCATCAGGATGTGGTGAAAAGCCCTCCTGGATAAGGAGAGGTCAAAGGGAAGGGAACCTCCTGGTGCTTCCCAGCTCTCCTGGGAAGAGGGAAGGAGGGAAGTTGGTGTTGTCCATGGTACCCCTTCCTTGCCCCCTCTGGCTCTCCTCCCTCCCCCCTGCTTGCTGAGGGTTTGATACATCAAGCAGAATTTCTGATGCAGTCTCTGGGCAGGGAGCCAGCCCATCATAGAGCACTTGTTTAGGATTTGCAATCAGGCTTCCAAGGCGAGGAGACAGGAGACTGCTGAAATGGGACCTGGAACCTGGCAAAGCACCACTGCAGATGGAGGAGGAGCTCTTGGCAGGAGCTTTGCCAACACATGTGGGAGCATTTCGGGTGAGGGGGTCTGACCCTGGGATGCTCCATCCATCCCCACTGCAGATGTTGATTAGCAACCCCGAGCAATGTTTTCCCTCCATGTTTGTCATCTGTGATGGAATTTATTGATTCCCCCTTCCCATCGTGATCTTTTCCAGCGAATGCCAAACAGCCAGAGAAACACACTCAGAGCCTGTTACTGAAAAGATGGAAGAAGCCAGATATCTGTGCCCACTGTAAAAATCCCTCTGCCAGAATATGCTTTCAGGAAGTCTGTCTCAGCATCACCAGCCCTGGCTGTGCAAGAGTCAGGGAGAAAGTCCAGGCCCCCTGGCCAAATTGAGAAAATCATTGTTCAGGAAACCCCTCAGTGTTGAGGTTCATTTTATTTATCTGCCAGTATTAAAACTTTTAGAACCATTCAAGCTTTTCTTTGCGAAATCACAAGGATTTAATGAAAACTGAGATGCTTAGAAAATTATTTGAACCTTGCAACTGGCCTTTGAGGGGGAAAGCAGATACAAAACTTTCAGTAAAAACCCCAGGTCTGTTTCAGAACCAGACATAGACTCCATTAAACCCTGGGGGCATCAGTACCTCAGTTTCTGGTTCTGATCCATCTGGTGAGGATGTGGATCCAAATTTAGTGATTCATTGACTGCAAAACCAGCAAAGAACATTTGGATCATCGATCTAACCCACGGCAAAATACCGGCTGTAGCACATCCCTTAATTTATTCCCGTTCAATTTGTTAAGGGGAAAAAACCCAAACACTCAATCTGATGTACAGTTGCAAGTGAGGGTGAACTTGTCAGAGCCATTTCTGTATTACTGCAGTGGTAGGGCTTCTCCCAAGTGCTTTTAGTTGGACTCTTCCCTTCATTGCGACTGCATACCCTTGTCTCTCCAGCTCAACAGCTCTTTTAGCCAACATGTTTTCCGCCTTTCAATGTTTTGGATAGTGCTCAAGTCATTTCTTCACCTCCTATTTATTAAGCTAAACAGATTGATCTCGTTAAACTGATGGTCTTTGCAGATCCAGGCACCTTCTCACTGCGGTGGGGATGGAATGTGGTCACCTGCCCAAAGCTGTTGTGTTTAGAGCCAGATCACCACTGTGTTCAGGTATCTGCAGTCCAGCCATGTGCCTTTGCTGTTGGGAGGTGTCTGCTTGGGTAACCCTTGCACATAAAATTCGTGTTTGTGCTCAGTTTGAAGTACCAGCCAGTATCTGGTTCTGCTGTGGTTGTGGCTCTCTGAAATAGGTATCCAGACAGGGAGAAGAGAAAACCCTGGTCTTCTCTTTGCCTGCTGTCTCTGTGACATTGGTGCCAGTGCTCAGCCATCTCCAGCTGGCTCTGCATCCCACTTGTGAGGGGCAGGATGGCTCTTTGGTGCTGTCACTGAGCATTTATCCCATCAAGTGAAGCAGTGCCCCAGGGCAGGGATGTATCATCCCAGCAGTGTGTCAGAATGGGGATGGGTGGATGCCTTAGGAGGGAAAGAGGGTGCCCAGGGCCACCTCTCCATTCCTGGAGGTCAGCAAGAAGGAAGTTCTTGCTCTATCCAGCCTTTTCACTGAATACTGACTGAGCTTTACTTTGACTGGGAACCAAGCTGTGATATTCTAAGGCATAGTCCCCTGCAAACCTGTGACTTTATCCTGAGCCATATCTATATTTCTTTAAAATATATATATATATTTATGGATACATATGTATGGTCAGGACTCTGTGATCCCACCACAGCAGCTTCCAAGACAGACCAGATTGGCAGGAAAGTGGTGGATTAGGAAGGAAAGGAGGCAAGAAATGCCTTCACCAAACCCCTCGGGAGCTCACTGACCCTGCTCTAACAATACAGACATGCTGCAGGTATTGTCATGCTTCTCTTTGGAGGCTGTGTGATGGAAATCCAGACAGTACAGCCCTTTACTGGTAAAGGTCACTGGGCAGATGAAATGCCCAGGATATACAGATAAGCTCATCCTGTCAAGCCTCAGGGCAGCCCAGCCTCAGCAGAGGCCAGGGAGCTGCACAGCAGATGGATCAGTCCATATGCAGCAGAGCTTGCTAAAGCTGAGAGCCCCAGAGATGGTTTGGGGCCAGATGTGTCTATTTTTTCCCCCTTTCATTTTTCCACTGTGAGAGCAGGGATTTTCTGAGCCAGGCAGGGCAGATGATGCTCCATCAGGGAAGGGGAGAGGAGCTTGGGAGCCGTGGAACTGTCCCTCCTTGTACAACCTGGCACATGCAGGAGGTTCAGCCTCTGTCCTGCTGCCCTGCCAGTGCCCACCAAGACCTCAGAGGGCCAGCAGCACATCTGCCCAGAGATGTGGAAACATTTAAATGCCAAGTAACCCAACATGACTGACCCATGGAGGGTGCCAGGCAGAGGGAATGACACAGATGCCCACTCTCTGCATCCAACATCTAATCCAGGTCCAGCCTGGCATTAAACATTCCTCTTCATCACATCAGGCTGCTAATCTGCCTCTAGTTGTTCTGCCTGGATACAGCAGTTGAAGTCCCTGGTCCTTTGGTAGATGCCATGCTCAGCCTTCATCCCTTCACAGCTGATGAGCTCAGGCATCTCTGAACAGGCTCTCCCAGCTTCCCTGCCCGCCTCCCTCCCTGCTTCCTCTACAGAAACGTGTCCTGCTCACTGCAGGGCAGGCTGCAGTGTCCCTTTGGATAAAGGACAGTCAGTGACAGGCTGGGACCCATCTGACTGTGGCTGGAGCAGGCAGGGGGGAATTTCCAGTGACCTGCACAGGGTCTCCATCACATCCACGGTCTGACCACCCCCTTGGTACCAGGCAGCACCGATGAGCTCAGGTCCTGACAGGCTGCTGGGGACGCTGAGAGCCCTGCAGCCATCAGTGTGCAGCCCTTGGGGAATCTGCAGCGAGCTGGAATGAAACCCTCACACAGAGAGAGCAGCAAAACGTTCCAGAGCCTGAATGCAGAGCGAAAGAGAAGTGCGAGGGTTGTTGAATGGGAAGAGGGGGAATAAACATGGGAAATGAGTCATCCTTATGTCTGTCACTCTGGGAACAGCTTCCCATTGCCCCTGCCTGGAGCTCAGAGGGGACAGTAACTGTTTCACGCAGGCAGAGCCAGCCCTGACAGGGAAGCTGAGCCAGGCTCTGGCCCGAAGGGAGATCCCGGGAAATGGGTGAGTGTGTTTGCCTCTAACACGCCTTGACAGGAGCAGTGGATGGGAAGAGGAAGGTGGGGGAGTGAGGTGAGTTGCTGGGAGGAGCAGCACACAGGGAGAGCCCATTGGGTCTCCTGCTCTGGGCCAGGAGTGGTGGAGGATGGGGTGGGAGAGGGTAATGAGATGAACTGTCTCTTTTTCCTCCCCTTTGAAGAAATCTCCATGTTTTAACCTGAAATAGAGTTCTGGTCTTGCTCTCCATTTCCATCTATATAGGAATGCTGGCAGATGTACCTGATCCAGGTCCAGTGCCCTGTTAGGTTTGATGGTTGGAGACCCTCTGAGCCCCCCAGGATCAGCCCCCTTTCTTTTTTTGCCAGTTTGCCTCACTGAAGGCAGTGGGGTGTGAATACGAGCCCAGGCAGCACTGAGTCCGAGGGAGGAGCCTTTGTGGACTGGGACATGCTGCTGGTCATCAGCCCTTTTCATTCCCCACTTCATCCCATGCTGTGCCATTGTGCTGGTGCATGTGGCACCTGTGTGATGTGCTGATGGTACCTGTGCTGCTGCCGTTGGGTACAGGGGCATTTCAACCTGTCAGAGCCCTTCTGGGAGGCAGCTGAGCCATCCTGGGGGCTGCTCAGCTCCTTTTTCCCAGCAGCACGAGCCCTTTTCACTGCACTCCTCCTCTTACCTGTGTCTCATCCAAGCCTGTGCAGACCCCCAGTGAGGTGGCCCCGCTCAGTATTTGATGCTGAATACAAATTTCCCAGCTCCCAGGGCACAGTGTTTCCAAGGGGAGAACTCCAGGCAGCCTGTGTTTGCACTCGGGGCTGTTTCTAATCATCCAGAATATAGCGAGTCTATTTTTAGTTGTTGTGGGTTTTTATTTTAATTAATTGCACTATTCTGCTTTCCACCATTTTTTCACCTCCCCATGACCACTTACCCCACACTGCTGCTTGTTCAGCCAAAAAATATCCCCCCCCCTCAAAAACACCACAGTGCCTGATTCATTGGCTCTTCAATGTGTTGTGCCATCTGTGCCTTTTGTCAGCTCTTACACGCCAGAGGACCACATTTGGGGAAGAAAATGGAGTAGAGGAGTTCACTTCCAGAGGAGTGGACCTCTTCCAGCTTCCACTGGAGAGAGGGTGAAGATTCTTTTGAAACCTGCATCTTTCATTAATGTCAACTAGTCAAGGCTGCAAACGGCTCATTTTCCAGGTCAGGGAGCCTGATGCCTGCAGGAGATTTGGGAAGTTCAGAAGGAGTAGGAGGGGGCATGTAAGTAAAAAGAAAACTGAAAGAAAAAAACCTGTGAATTCTAATTATGGAGCAAAGGAAACTGCTCCCTGGGAATGGTGACATTTATCCAGAGTTCACTTGGAGTGAGGTTGGTTAGTCTGGGAAATACAGGACCTTCAAAGCCAGTTTTGGCCCTACACGTGGTCTTGGCAGCTGTAGTGGCCACCTCCAGCACGGTGGGATGCAGGCAATGAGTTATCACCAGCTTGGCTCTTCTTTAAAGCAGTGCTGGGCTGGGCAGAGGGGTTGTGTAATGAACCTCTGCTCCCATGTTGGGAGTCTCTTGAGCTCTCGGGGGCTCCCTCTTCATTCCTGGGCATTTACCTTTCCATTTTCCTCTCCCCACGTGCTCATCCACAGTTCTGGGAGGCCGAATCCAGCTTGTGACTGTTTCTGACCCCAACCTCACTGGCTGGACTCTGGAGAGCAGCCCCATGTGTGTGAAGTCATGTGAATCACGGCTTCAGGAGATGAGGCCAAGGGCTTTTTTGGCTTTCTCCTCTTTTCCTCCCCCCTGCTGCCCCCAGCACTGCACCCAGGTTGTTTTTCAGCTGTGGTTTGGATAACATGTTTATATAAACACCTCAGCTGGAATCTGCCTCTGTCCCTGGAGACGTTGCCTGGCTCTGACCTGGAGCAGGTGGTGCCCCCAAGGTGCTCGCACCATCCTCAGCCTCTTTCAGCCATAAGGAACAGCAGCAGAGGTGGCACCTCAGGGACAGAAAGGACCTTATGGTGACAGGAGATGTCCAACTGTTTTGATTTATCTTAAATAGAAGCTTTGGGGTTTGGTTTGGTTCTGCTGCTGATGGTTCAGGTTCGTCCTTGTGCCCTGCCTGCCCAGGGCTCTTCTCTGCTCACCTCTCTGCTCCTAATGGGCTCCTAAAATTTGGTGGTAGGTGCAAGGCAGATGTCTGTTTTCCTTTTCTTATTAATAGATATAAAATCTGCCCAGGGGGCTCACTTTCAGCTCATTTACTGTGCATCCAATGCCAAACATTGGGTTTTTTCAATACCAAGGGGATCTCTGATGCTCAAATTGTCACAGGCAAGACAAGACTTGCTCTTTGGTTTCGGACTTTAAGGAAGCCTTAGATGTTAATAGAGGATTTTGGGATTGGATGGTTTTGCAGTGGAAATGTGAAGGATTGTTTCCCTTAACACCAGGTCAAAGGGAAAATTCGTGATCTTTTTCAGAAAAATGTGAAAGGAACGATGGGCAAGAGCTAATCCTTCCTTTGCTCTTAAATCCAGCTCTACCTGGGTGTTACATCCAGTGATGCCTGTGGTTTAAATCCAATGCTACCTGGATCTGGAGGAAGGGCATGATGGAAAAAAATGCTTAAAATTAAAGTTTCTTGCTCCTCTCATCTCACCCTCGGTCGGGTGGCTCACTGCCATCCCTGCTGCGGCTCTGACAGCCCCATGGGTCCCCAGAGAGCCGCCTTGCGCAAGTGCAGGCTGGTACATCAGCTGCAGGCTCCCTTCCCGGGGCTCTCCTGGGGCTGTATTTCCTCCAGCCTTCAGTCAGGTCGGCCTGAAGGATTTGCAGGGCTCTGTGTGAGGGACCAGGGAAGGGCAGGCTGAAGGAGTTGGTGGCGGTTTGCGGGTGGGCTCAGGGGCTTCGGGTTCGAAGCTTTGGTAGCCATCAGGCACCTTCCCCTGTGCAGAGACACCTGGAATAGTGGAGGGTACCTGTAATCAAGTTAACCCCTTACCTGCCTATCCCTGGCATGGATGTGCCCACCTGAGGAGGGAGGATTTGATGTGCATTAAGGGGACAAAGCAAGCGAGACGCGGTTCAAGCGAGTATGTAGGTCATGGGATTGCAAGGGAATAGGGCTGGGGCTGCTGGGCAATGGCATCATCTTTATCTGTTTCTGAAGGATGGGCCCTTGGCAGCACCGTCAGCAGCAGTGATGCCTGCTGATTCACCCTGCCAACTCCTGCCCAGCAGCAGCAGCAGGGGAGGGCAGGGGCACTGTGGAGACCCAGCTGTGGGTGAGGGCAGTGGGACCCACAGGGGCTGGGGCAGGGCAGGGCAGGCTGCTGGGGCTGTTTCATAAAGAAGTTGCTTCATGAAAGGAACAGAAAGTGCAGGGGGAAGTGACAGAAAAAGCACCAGGCAGAGGGATCTTTGCTGTGTTTTTTTTTCTTTTAACGGCAAATTAACCCCCGGCTTTAGTGCTGTCATGCCTTCAGATCTTGAAATGTGGGCAAACGAGGCTTTTTGCTTTCTGTGCATCATTTGACGAAAATCGAACCTAGCAGTACTGAAGGCCCATTTTATTCATCTTCTGAATGAAAGGATTATTAAAACAGCTCTTTGGCTTGTCCTCTATGCCCTGAACACCTCCGTGCACACACGCTTGCATCCCTTGAGTTGCCCTGACATCACCTTTGACCGTAAAAAAATATTGTCAGTGCAAAATGCAGACGGGCAATGGTGAGCACCAAGCGTTGCTAAAGCACACAGCATCTGTGCTGCTGATCCATCGGTGGGTTTGGAGGGGAATGGTCTGTAGTGGGTGTATTAAACACCATGGAGAAGACACTGGGATCCTTTGGGGTGCCCTTAAAAAAAAAGATCAGCAAAATGCAGAGAACTGCTCTGCTGAGTCCCCATGGGCTGCAGGCGTCCCCCTGCTCTCTCCCTTCCTGCCAGTCACATCTGGTGGGATCTGAGCAGCCCCTTGTTGTCTTTGTCATCCTAAGCCCATCCCTACCACTACAGGGCCAGAGGTGTGACCTTGCAGCCCCTTGCCACCTGCAGCCTCACCACCTTCTTTCAGGTACCACCTATGAAACTTTCAGCTTCCTTGTTGTGTTTAGCTTGGATTCCCAGTTGCTGTGCCAGCAAGGAGCTGGTATCCAGACCCCTTCCTCTGCTCCATCTGCCCTGCACAGCTCTGGGACCCCAGGATCTCACCTACCTGGTGGGCAGGAGGTCCTGCTGTCCCACTTCCCCCTGCAAGGTGCCCAGCAGACAAGGAAGACAAGTAGTCTCCCACGAGGCGAGAGTTTGGCCAGGATAAATACCAGCCCCTTCCCAAAGCAGTGCCGGGGGCTGGTGGGATGCTGTGGGAGGTGGGTGAGCAGAGCTGTCGTGACAGCTCCTCACTTCCCAGCTCCTGCCAGGTGCTGAGCAGGCAGGAGGAGCTGCCTGCCTCCCCTGTGCTGTCTCATTTCCCATCCCCACCGCCGCCGCACTCCCATCCATCCTCCTGAAACCTTGTCAGCTCTCAAGGAATGGTCTTTATCACGGCCTGGGAACCAGGCAACTGGCTCCTCGTGCTCCTGCCAAGGGAGCAGGCTGTGCTCATGGTGGTGTGTATGTCCTTGTCATTGCTGCGAGGAGCTGGAACCAGCACTCTGACTAATTAGGAGGGCTGGGGAGAAGCAGATGAGGGGATTAAAGAAAAATAAAATTGGTGCTAGGAAATAGAAATGACAGTACCTGTCGGCTGGGAAGAAGGAGGTGGGATGAAGAGGAGGAGGATGTAGACAAGTGCTGATGGGTTTCACTGCCAAAGCTGTTAGGGAAGAAAGGTGTTTTGGTGTTGAGAGCTGCAGCTGGAGGGATGGTCCCTGTGCCACTACAAGCTTGGGTTTGCTGGGGCTGGGAGGTGAGTTTCCCCCACCAAGTTTGTGCAGGGAAGGGAGTGTGTGGGGGGGGTGACTTGCAGGGAGAAAGCCCCAGGGAGCAAAAGGCAAGTTGAAACAAGAAGTGGCTCGTGGGTGTTCGGCACTTCGGCAAAGGGAAAGGAATGGGTGGGGGACATCCAGGAGGATGTCGCCCACCCTCTGCTTCAACTCAAAGTGGTGCTGTTTCTAATGCAGGAGCCCTTTTTTCTTTATTGCACGACTTTCCCCTTGGCTCACTGGTTCCTAATGCTCTTTTCTTAGTGAAATCTGTGAGTGTGGTGTGATTCTGCTGGCTGGCTCAGGGCAGGGGGACATGGTGGGCTTGGGAGAGGACAAGGGACAACACCAGAAAGTGCTGTGGGACACTTTTCCTCCAGCAGCCTGGTCACCCTGGCACAGAGGCCCCCAGGCAGGGACCTTGCTGCATGAGGTGTCTGTAGCATGGGGTGGAGGACAGCAAGAGAAACATCCAGAGTGGTGGTTTGAGGGCCAAAAGAGTTTTAATTTTAGCTTTACCAGTTGCTCCCTCCCTCCCCAGGCAGATTGCTTGCCTCTGCAGTTGGGTTTCCCCTCTGTCAGCTGATGATACTGGTAATTGCCTTCTCTGTGAGTGAACTGGGAGGGTTAATCAACATTTGGGGGAGGTTTTGTGCAGCTGAACCGTGGACATCCGGCCAGAACCGAACCCAAACTTTTCCTCTAAAGACAACAATCCTTGAATGCTCTGCCTTGCAAATAGCCCTTGACTGCTTCTGCCTCTGACCATTCCCTCTTATTCTCCCATTTTGTAGCCCTGCTGCTGGACATCATGATCGTGGCTGGTTTGCAGAAGCTGGCCAAGCGGAAGGGCCCGTACGACATCAACCCGGGCTTGTTGGACTACCTGACCATGGACACCTACGCCTTCCCCGCGGGGCACGCCAGCCGAGTGGCCATGCTCTCCAAGTTCTTCCTCAACCACCTGGTCTTGGCCATCCCCCTCCGCATCCTGCTGGTCCTCTGGGCCCTCTGTGTGGGGTTTTCCCGTGTCATGATCGGACGGCACCACATCACAGATGTCCTCTCCGGCTTTGTTTTTGGCTACTTGCAGTTCAGGCTGGTGGAGTTGATATGGATGTCTTCCAACACGTGTCAGATGTTGATATCTATCTGGTGAACATGGGGGACTTGACGCCTTTCCACTGGAAACTAGCAGATACTCTGAGAGTCTCCCTCCCAGTATTTTCTACGTGTTGTTTGTTGGAAGTAGTTGTAACTTCCATGAGTAGTGGTGTTTTTTAATGTTGCTTCCCCACCTTAAAAAAAAAAAAAAAAAAAAAGAGTTTCTTGCAATGGATTGGGTTTTAGCAATCGAGGGCCACACCTGTGTTTTGGCCATATTCTCCAGCTATGTTTGGACAGCAAGCTACTTAAGCTTTACAGGTGAGAGAAATGAGCTCCATGTCTGCCTACTTTACGTGGTTCACACTGGCACCTTGGTAGTCCTCAGGATGGGCAGTGCCTGAGAGCTTCCTGAGAACACATTTGTTAACTTTTTTGAGGCTAAATGATTTTGGCCACTGTGCTTTTTTCTTTTTGGTAAGCCCAGCAGTTGTGCCTTGTACAGAGTCAGGACAGGCAATGCTGGCACTTTACAGACAATAAATAATCATAAAAATCTTGCCCTGTTTGGTTCTTATCGTGAGGGAAGGGACAAACCCACCCTGCTGTGGCTCTGAGGTACATAGTGAGGAGCAGGTCCTGCAGTTTTGCTGACTGAGGGGATGCAGTGATGTCTCACAGGTTTGCACAGGGTAGGGCAGACCTAGATGAGTGCTCAGGACACTAAAGGAAAATCTGCTCTGTGAGGATGTGGGGGGAGTTTTTGGCCTCGTAAAGGACACATGCAAGTTGCCCACTTTCATCCTGGTAGGGATGAATAGACATTGTGCTGGATCGTGGTCATTTTACAAAGCAGGTCTTGATGCGCAGAAAAAGGTTTTTTTCTTTCTCTTCACGGCCATGATTTTATCATTATGTCAAATGCTGCTGTAATGGGAATTTCCAAGGTAAGCCTGGTACAGCACTGCCTGTTTCTGGTATACCCAGCAGTGTCAGTGAGCTGAGGGCAGGGGGGCAGGGCTGCCCCTGCACCTGCCTTGGCTGTAACCCCCTTACTGGGGCTAATTCTGAACATTTCTGTGTCTTATCCTGTATGAAGTGAGGAGAGCACTCCTGACCTTCCTTGGTTGCAAACTGGAGCTAATTGTTGTTTGTGAACCAGTCTGAGATCACTGAATATAGAGTTTGATGCCCAGGCATGGTGCTGCTCCTTCCAATTATTGACAAGGTTCAGCCTTGAAACTTGGTGGATCCTTACCCAGGTGATGTCTCTGAAATGGATCCGCCCTCATGACTGTCATAAGAAAATCCCATTTTTTGAACAGAATGTGCCAGTGCTCTGTGGTTTGTCTTTAGAAGAGAGTTTGATGTTTGGCAGGTGATGGATACCACCAGACTCAGCACCTTCCTTGACTGGACAAATCCTGCGGAATGGAGGTATCTTGTCGTCTCTGCCCTCCTGTCTATCCCAAGTGAGCAAAATGCACCTGGCTTGGAGGGCCAGGGAGCAACCAGCTGGGTCTGGCGCTGTCATCTCTCCCTGCGTGTTGGGGAGCTTCCTATAGGAGCTGGTGAGAAGAAGACATTCAGATAATGACTGCTGCAAGCTGCTGACATTTGTTACTCTTTGATGATTAATATGAAAAGAAGCAAAACAGATAATCTATCCCTGGCATGCGTCTCCAGCTGGGATGTCAGCACAGAGCCCTGGGAGCTGCTGACTTCCCGCGCCGCCGGCTCCGAGGCTGGAGCAGAAGCGTGGTAAGGAAGGCGACCATGTCCTTTGAAGATGAGCCTCCCACAGAGCTCACGGATGGGCTGTCCCTTGGGAAGGGCTGTCACTGGGTTTTTTCAGGAAAGGGGAGAGCTCAGGGTCTCAGTGGTTCTCCCTGGAGGTTGGTGCAGCAGTGGGCGGAGCAGCGGGGGGTGGTGGGTGCTGCCCAGCTCCCCTCCTGCTGCTGTGGGTGGGAGCAGAGATGTGCTGCCCTCCCTCAGGGCTCTTCTTTGCCAATATCCTTCTCCTGTGAAGATTTATGTGAAGAAGTGAGCTATGGTGATTTTCCTTCCCTCCAGGCATTGTTACACTTCGCAGAGTTTATCCTCACCCCCAGGAAGGAGGGAGGCACGTCACTGAGCAATGATGGCATGTGATGCACCTATGGTGGGTTCCTGAAGGGATAGAGAGCAGGGGAGGACTCTGCCCTGATGGCTTTGTGGGAAGGTCTCACTTTGTATTTCCGGGATTTACTGAACCTTTGCAAATAGGCTGGATGAATCTACAGGCATGTTGCTGGGTTCTGGGTTTTCTTGCACTTATGTTATATTCTCCTGGTATATCCAGGATGGCAGCATGGCTTTGGAGCCATGCTGGTGTAATCAAGAGAGCACAGCCTGGAGAAACTGCCATGGTGGGTTAGATCAGCTGAGCTGGTCTCACCCCAGCACAGGGTTGCAAAGCAAGGCAGGAGAGCAGAGAGAGGTGAGTTGGGGTGATCCATGGGGATAAGTTGGGATTCACAGGATGAGACTTTCTTCCACACAGTTTCTCTGGAGTCTTCCTCCTCAGCCTTCCTCTAGCCTGTGTCCCTTCTCTCCCCCAGCACTTCAGTGCCCAGAGTGGGGGATCCTGGTGCTTCGTTCTTGCTGCAGGGAGGGCTTGGGGAGAGACCCCATAAGGTGAGTGTGGATCTGGGCACAGAGGCACTGGGAAAGACCTGGCAGAGCCTTTCTTTGGCCATGGCTGCCCTCCTAGCAAGGCAAGACATCCCTGGTCCCTCTCTCCAGCTGCTGCCATGCCGAAGGTACCGCTCAGAAACAACCAGCGTTGCTGTGGAGAAAAGCAGCTTCTGTTTCTATAGCAACAGCGAGGGATGGCTGGCATCGTGTCCCCTGTCCCTGCCAGGCCCTGGCACCCAACAAGCAGGACAGGCTCTGGCTGGGCTACCTATCACCTCCAGGAGGGAGGCAGGAGACCCTCAGCCTGGCCCCCATGGGACACAACTGTGTGGGCAGGGGCACGTGGGGAGCAGTGAGAGAACAACCTGGCTCTGCTGCCAGGAAGGTACAACCTGCAGCAACTGTCCTCAGCTTTCAGTCCCAGTGACACGACCTTGGGCTGTGCTGGGGAGCCAGGAGGCAGCGTGGGGAGTGCTGCACTCACAGATATCCAGGGCCAGATTTGAGGCAAGGAGGGCACAGCTGCACGAGGGAAACTCCAGTCTTTGGGCTCTAGAGCTGTGTGGATGCCGTGTGCCTTTCAGCCCTTGGTTGCTGCTTGTGAGGAGGGGCATGGGTGCAGTATGCCTGTCCATAAAGCCCTGCGGTCTGAGAAGGGTTTTCTCCCCCTCAGAAGGTGTCAGAGGTTTAGGGCTGGGTCTCAGCCCTGGCAGCGCTGCCAGAATGTGGCCTTTTGTGTAATATGCTGGAACATCACCTGGCTCTGCTCTCCACTGACCTTGGATTCAGCAGTGGCTCTGAGAAACACCAGTGGGTTTTGCAGGCACGTGTTATGTGTAAGCCACTGCCTGAGGCACGTTTATGCCTCATTCTCCACTCTCCTGGAGCTCCTGCTGATGATCACTCAGAGGTTTGGCCCCAGCTGTCCTGGGTGAGCCAGGGCAGGACACTGGGGCTGCTCTGTGTTCACCGCAGTCATGTGGCTGTGGGGAGGCAAAGGGCCAAATGGTTTGAGCTCCCTCAGGATTGCCCAGGAATGTGAACCTTCAGATCCCCAAATTCAGCCACACAGGGCTCAGCATGAGGCTTGGGAGGAGTGATCCTTCCAAGCCAAGACCCTTCCAACCAGGAGGAACAAACAAACCCTGACCGTGGCCTCTTCTGCCTTTCAGTTCATCTAGCAGATTAATTAAGAAAATGCCCTAGAGGAGGCAATAATGAAATAACTGTGATCAGCCAAGGGATCTCAACCCCCACGGGTCAGGGGCTGCTGCCATCAGCACTCCCGAAGTGCCACAGGGAGAGTCCCAGACCGTGGTGACAGTGATTTGGTTTGTGATTCTTTGGCAGACAGTGAAAGGCCCCTCCTCCCCTTACCCTAATGCTGATTATGCTCAGCAGCAAAAAGAGATTTTAATTTATTAAATAAAAAAAAAAAAAGGGTGCCAGGGTCAGGGCAAGTAGCAAATCTGGATTATATCTTCGTGCATATGTGGGAAGCACGGCTGGGGTGTTTAGTTCTCCCCTCCTCAACCTAAGCTGGTGTTTTTCTTCCCAACAAGCTGTTTTGTACATTTGTGGCTGGGGTTGTGCTGAAATGAAGGTGGGACAAACCCCTTCCCACACGAGGGCTGTGCTGCCCTCCCTGTCACGGGGGGGGTCCTCTGTGCTGTCCCTGGGGTCCGTGTCCTTCCCAGGATGAGGCAGCTGATGGGGGCAGGGGCAGTGCGGGTTGGGAGGACTGGGAGGGCAGGTTGGCGGATTTGAGGATTCAGGGGGAATTAGGAAGGCTGTTACACAAGGTCTCCCTGCAGTAGCACAGGTGTGGCCGTAGTTTACCCCAGGATGGACACGTTGGCTGTGGGGTGGGAGCAGCTGATTAAAGAGATGTTTTTCTCTTGTGTTGACCCCAGAGTCCCTGGCTGATGTGCCTACGTCTGCATACAATGCTTGATTTAAGGCGTTGCTGGGGCTCTGCCCTCCAGACAGTCAGGGTTGTTTCATTTCCCGCCTCCCTGGGTCTCGGAGCAGCAAAGATCTCGGCGCTCTTTCGTTCCCCAGGACGCAAGAGTCAAAGCGGATTAAAGGTCCCTCGGCTGATCACATTTATTTCATTATTTGAGTGAAATCCCTTGTAAATACCGCCTCCCTCCCTTTTCTTTTTATAAAAATAGAAGGCACGAAAGAATTGGAGATTTAGGAAAAGTTAATCACAGGAGTCGCTTGAAATCCATTAACCTCTCGCAGCCTGAGCGAGGCTGAGCCGTGCCCGAGCCCCGCTGCAGCGAGAAGATGCTGAACGGCCGGGGGGCCCCCCAGCCCCCCCAAAAACAGGGCTTCCCCTGGAAAATACCTGGTTCTTAGCAGGCTGGGTGGTGTGCTTGGCCACAGCCTGGCCATGATGAACTAATTGCAGTGTTGGGACAAATTGGTTCAAGCACCCAGGCAGCTCCAGAGCACCTGGGCGAGTGGGGTCACGTGTAGGAGCCCTGCGGCAAATGCTGCTGGCCAGCATGTGGGCTCGGGGCCATTGGAAGTGCCAGTGCTCTTCCCTGTACAGTGTGGTTCCTGTGAGCCTCTCCGAAGGATGGGGTGGGCTTTGCACAGGGATCTCTCCCAGTTTTTCTAATGGATTTCAAACAGGTGCAGCTGTTTCCAGAACCAGAACCTGCCCCGAGTTCCCATCCCCTCAGTACAACCTCGCCCATGGGACCCTCTCTGACTTCCTCTCTTCTCCCAGGACCAGCAGCCTTGTGCAAGACCAGTGCTGGAAAGTCATACCTGCAGAAATTAATTAAAATAAGAGCAGTGGGAACAGAAGCTGAGAGCTACAATGATGGATGTTCACGAAACACTTGCCCAAGAGCCCAGAGTGCCCTGAACATTTGGTGACGTTTGCTTCCAGCCAAGGAGCTGTGAAATACTTAAACACATTCAGTGCAGCTGTGATTAGGGAATCAACCTCTGATATCTGGGTGTGGGTCCACTGCACCCAGAGCTGATGCCCTCTCTCCACTGGGATTTGCACCTTGGAGCTGCCAGCACTGGTTTGTCATGGATTGCATCCCCTGACTGAAAAGGGAGTTTCATGTTCTCTAAATCCTAAACCTTAGGTTATGTATTAATAGCATGGTAATGCATCACTTTTGTGTCCAGCACAAGCCAGGGGTTATATAAAACACAGATTAACGGGAATCAGCAAAAGAGAGGAGCATGGGGAGGGATGAGGTGAGGATGTTTTTGGAGGGGAGGCAGGAGGGAGGTGGCAAGTCCAGAGGGAAGAGAAGGTGGCTGAGTGGATTCAGAGTACTTCCTGGCAGGATTTGCTCCAGTTATTGTTCTGTAGTCTCTGATTCAGACCATTTCCTGAACCAGCATGTCTGTGATCCGGGGTCTTTTGTCCCTGGGTGATAACAAGCAAGCAGGATCTGGGAATTTGACTGGAAATGGCTGGTTTTTCTCTTTTTTCTTCTCTCTTTTTTTTTTTTCTTGTTGTTGGTTTGGTTTAGGTTTTTCTCTAGCTGACAGACAAAATTTCTACATCTGCAAGCAAGCAAACAAAGTACAGGTGGGAAGATAAAATCATCCAAAGGAACAGCACATCTTTCAAAAGGTGGTAAATGAACACCCATCCCCACCGTGGCTTGTTTCTCCTCTCTCATCCCAAAAAACAAGGTGAAACTTTGGCTAAGAAAGGCTGGGAATTGTCAGAAACTCTTTCCTATTGTTGCTCCTTGCTGATGGGTGAGAGATCAGTGCTGGTTTCCAGGGATCCTATGCACAACTCAGAACAGCAGTTCCTCACCTTTGGGCAGAAAAGTTCCCTCTTGCAGACTCCTCATCCTAGAAACATTCAAAATGTGCTGAAGGGGTAGCAGGAACACCAAGCCAAACCCCTCCAGTTGCTGCTCCTCAGAGCAGGGGCAGGGCAGGAGAGAGGGAAAGCAACAGGTTTTTGGGCACCTGCCTTTGGTGTGACCTTCCCTGGGAGAGCACGACCTCAGCAGCTCTGCCCTCTCCGGATGGGAAGATGCCTCCCATCCCGGGAGGAAGGCACAGCTGGACTCCAACCATCAATCATGTCCCGCCGGGAAGGGCTTGTATGGCTTGTGGGATTCCCGGTGGGGTGACTTTTTTTCAAAGCCTCCTGCAATAACAGCAACCCTTGCTCAGCTTCCTTTCTAGATAACCTTTTTCCTGCTGCCCAACATGCTTATCTGCTGCAGACAGACTGGCAAGATGAACCGGAAAGCTGATACCTTATCTCTCCCTCTCAAGGAGCCTATTTAAGTGCTGGAATGTGTTGAGATGGTAAATGATTGTTAAAATCCAAGTGAGGAACATGGACCTAAGGACAGGTCCTGCTGGGAGGGAGCACCTAGTCAAAAAGGAGTCTTGCAGGACTACAGCCTTTCCAGGCTTTTCTGCCAAGAGATGCATCTATTATCTGCCAAGAGATGCATCGCCTGAAAGGTAAAGTGCTTTGTTTAAAGCCAAAAGGCATAGACTGGGTTCCTGGCTAATCTGTGGGTTAGCCCTGCAGGCTGCTCCCAGCTCAGTGTCCCTTCCACTCGGCTTTATCTGTCTCAGTTTACTCACTGCAGGAAATACACTGCTGTGGGTCGGCCTCGCCACGGGTGCATTGTCTGATATCACGTGGCACATATTCCTTGCTCACCCTTTAATCTGCACTGCTGTGGGAAGCAGTGAGATGCTCACACATTCATAAAGGTAAATAGGATTGGAGAGCTATCGGGCTAATTGAAATGAACGGGGCTCAGCAGCTCAGGCAGCCTGATACAACCAAATGAGAGCTCTCTGGGGACACAGAAGTCAAGCAGAGCTTCAGCACTTCACTTATTTCAGCCACTGCAAGTGGCAGCTACAGCAACAGCAATTGCAGGCACTGGGGTTTGAGCCCTGTGACAGTAGAGGGGCCAGGGGACACCAGTGTGGCCGAGGTGATGTCTGTAACAGCTGCTGGGGAGGGGTGTGACAGATTTATTTTGGTCCCGTCCTGGGTGAAAAAGTATCTGGTGGAGTTGTTGCCAGCCTGGAGCACACTGCCAGCAAAAGCAGGGGTGCTCTCCCTTCCAATAGGTGTTCCAGCACTCCCATGGGTGGGATGGGGAAAGGGGAGTGGGGCCAGGCAAAACCACAGGAGAGCAACCCCACACCTGAGGGTTGTACAGCCCTAACGAGCTCCGGGGTGTCTGATCCCAGCGCACAGAGCAGCGAGCGATGGGAGCTCACGTGGGTGCGAGGGGTCCCTGCACCCCCACTGCTCTGACAGCACCCCTGAGGGCCAGGCTCAGACCCGGGGATGGCTTTTGCCACTCCAGCTGCTCTTGCACAGTATTTGCTGCAGAAACTGTTTGGTTGCAATGCACGCTGCTACCACGGGCTGCTGCATCCGAAAGTTAATCTGTTCCACATCACTGGCTACTTTTCCATAGCGGTGCATAAGAAATTGCCATCCCAGAGCAGACCTCAGCCTGTCTGTGTGATGATATCAGGAGCTTCAAGAGGAACCCAGGTGACCTGTGGCAGCCAGGATGGGACAATGCTGGAAGAGCTGATCCCGTCTCACACTTGCTAGAGCTGCCCTGAGGCTTTTCACCCCCTGCAAAACTCTTGGAATTAGACAGTACAATGTGCATGTCTACAAGATTCTCCAAATTCTCTTTGCTCTCACAAGCTCTTTGCCTCCATCCCTTTGGGTAGGAGCAGCATGCCAGGCTCAGCCTTTTTGGGGGTTGCAGAGAAAACTCTGCAGGGAACCAAGGTAGGAAGCCTGTGGTACTCATTTTCCTCTCCCTGATGTGGTTTGATTGTACTGGTGGTGAACGGGGCTGGTATGGCTGCTATCTCCTAACACAGCTGATCAGTGCTGTGTGTCTCAGCCCCTGCCCTCCTTGTTTAATTCCTTTAGGGCAGCTCTTGTATTTTGGGGACATAGCAGCTCCAGTCCTCACCCTCTATCCCTGCTGGGCACAGTGACTTTTAGGATGGGGCCAGGCTGCCCTGCAGATAGAGCAAGGCTGGGTTAGCAGTTGTTCCTGTCAGTGTAAAAAGTAGGAACGAGGGAGATCCATCTGAGCCGCTTGGCATCTGTGTCTTGTGATCCTGAAACCCAAGAGCCCCCCCTGACTCAGCAGGTTATTAATAACCCCCTGGCTGTGCTCCCACTGCAGCGCCTGCCAGCCCTGGCACCGCCTGGCTCTCCTCTGTGGTGAGGTGAGATGCACACCCTAGGCAAGGACAGGAGCTCCTTCCTGCCAGCCCCCGCACCCCATCCCCACCCACAGGAGTGCTGTGAGGCTTTTGGAGGAGTCTGGAGAGACCCTGAGGCCTCTATACCTCCTGCAGCGCAGGAGAGGCTGCTGGTGCTCCTCTGGTTTTTATACCTAAAATCAGTCCTGGTCCAGGCTGCAGCTCAGGGAAGTTTGGCTTCCTGGTGTGTAGCATCATCACTGCCACCTGCCCCCTCTCCAGGCTGGGACACATCAGGTGTCCCCAGGGTGCTGCAGACCCTGGTGGCAGTTGGTCCCCATGTCTACTTGGACAGCATGGGATCCGCCAGCCAGAAGGTTTCCATCTGTCTCTGCCGAACCTCTTCCGTGGTCACAGCCTTTGCCTTTGCCCACGCTCCTCTTCCCAGGATTGCAAAGGCAAAGCAGAGGAGCCTCAGGTCCCTTGGAGACAAGCTGGGGCAGGAGAAAGAATAGCACATTCAGCAAAACTGTGGTGATGATGCAATCTGAGACTGGGCTACTCCAGGAGAAGCACACAGGCTGCAGGCAGCCTTCTGGGGGTTCCTGGGCACTGGGGGTCACCCTAGTGTGCACAGACCAGAGCTGCCCAAGTCTCCTTCTGCTCAAGGTGGGCTGTAGCACACTCACATCCCCACCACATCACACAAACAACCCCAGCCCCAGGGGCTCGGTAAAGCTGCAGGGTGATTTGGGGTGAGGGTGAGCCAGGCTGTGTTTACCACAGCTGGTACTCATTAGTCAGGTCCATTAGTACTCCCTGGGCAGGTTTTAAATAGCAAAGTGGAGCTGCTTTACAGGTCTGGGGTAGTCCTGGCTGCAGATGGAACACTGAGTCCTTCCCCTTCTTTCCTCCTTCCCTCCTGCTCTGGTTCTTACTTTCCTGGCACTGGGAGTAGTGCCCCCAAATCCTCCAACCTCCTCATTTCTTCCCAAGCAGGCCGCGTCCTCTCCAGCCCTGCAGCTCACAGGTAGAGCTGGAGACCTGGAGAATCTCCCAGAGCCCTGATAGCTCCATCCATGGTTTCTTTCCCTCCCAGTCTCCTTCTTTTCCCTCATCCTTGGCCCTTTGCTCTTGGTCTCCTGTTGAGCTCAGTGTGTAGACCTGTCCTTGATGGGGGCCAGAGCTTTGGGAGGACATTGAAGCCAGGGAAGGGGACAGCTCTAAGCTCCCCACTGGTACCTTGGGCTACTGTGGCATCTTGTCTTCACTTTGTGTCCCGAGACAGGGCACTTGTTTCCATCCTGCTGTGCTCCATCGTGGGGCCATGTGGATAGAAAAGGGGACTTCTCTGCAACATGGATTTACTTCATCAGTGTGGCCCCATTCCACTTGCTTCCTGTTTCCCTTTCATCCCCTTCTCCTTCATTCATTTCCTTCCCAGGGCTCTCCCATCACCTCTTCTCCTCCCCCTGCGGCGAGTGAAGAGTTTCAGCTCACAACACTGGGCAAAACCCACTCCCACGTGGTGAAAGCATCTACTCGATGCCTTGGCTGCCTCTTTGAGCGCCCGCGGTAGGTGTGAGCCCACCTTGGGCTGTTCCCCGGGCACAGCCCTTTTGCTGCCAGGGGGAGATGCGGGGACGGGGCTGGCTCCTGCCGGGGTGGGGACGAACTTCGCAGCCTCCCGGGCACCGGGGGATCCCGCAGCTGGGACTTGGGAGTCTGGGGGGAGCGGGGCTCGCCCGGCGGCGGCTCCAGGCTGGGTTTGTCGCTCCATCTAGTGGGGACGCGGCGGGATGTCGCTCCCGCCCGGGATCGCGGCCCCGGGAGGGCGGCCCGGAGCAGCCCCGGGGCAGAGATAGTTAGCACCCACCAAAATATTTAGGAATTGTGTTAATAATTAAAGAGGAGACTGAACTTGAAAGGGACTTGGTGTGATCTCATGAGATGGAAGGGACAAATCTAGGTATGAGGAAAAAACACTCACTAAAGAGTAGCATTATTTCATTAATTCCCAAAGAAAAGGGGAATATGGCAGTTCTGGAGATGCTCCAAACAACAGCCTTGGTCTGGGGACTCTGGAAGTGAATCCTGCAGCCCCTGTTAATTGCAGTTGCCATTCCTGTCTCTGCAGTGTGCAGGATTCACACACTGGCTGAGCTGTGATCATCCCATCCCTGATCAGAGCCACACTCTGCAAGGACAGCGAGAGCTGGCCTGCTTACAGCAGGGTTTGCAGCTCTACCAAAATCACTTATTCTCATCAGCTTCATCGCACTCAGAAGCAGCTGATAGTTCTCTTTAGCAGGGTGAAGCAAGATATTTTTGAACTGTGAACCAACAGCTGTCTCACAACACACGGAGGGAAGGAATCGGATGGTTGCGGTCAAAGGTTGGAACTGTGAACCCAAATGTGTCTGTGAACTCACATTCTGACCACAACTATGGTTGTTATGAGGGTTTCAAGATAGGAAATAAAATTATGTGTTAGTTTAAATCTGGACTGAATTTTCAACATTGCAAAATCACTTATTTTAAGGTACCTTCAATAAATTTGGGGGAAGTGTGGATTTGCCTATCCTTGTTTTTCATTTTGGGGAGGATCCCCTTTTGTCAGTGCAGGTCTGGTGAGTAACTCCAGCCTCAAATATTTGACTGAGTTTGTCCCCAAAGTTGGCTGCAGTTTTCATGAATTTACTAGAGGGAATGGAATGGCATTTTAAAGAGAAAGTGGAGTTTGTTGCTAAAATATCCAGATCAGCTCTGCAGAGGTTTGATCCAATGATCTGCCTACGAATTGTCATAAGAGTCAGACAGGTTGACTTGACACAAGAATGTTTTGCCTTTCTCAGAAATATTCCTTGGGTTTTGAGATACACCTTCTAGGACCCTACACCAAATAACTCGATGTCTTTATTTGTCTAGGGTTTTTTTCCCAGCCTCTTTGAAAAATCGGGGCTTTGATAGAGCAAAAAGAGGTGCTAGCTGAAAAAAGAAGGTGCTTCTAGAAGTGTTGTTCTCTATGTTCTGGAAGTGAATGTTGCATTTTAAAAAAACAGGTCTTTTCCTGACTTTAGTACTTGCACCTCCATCTTCCTGTTTTCTGCTCTTTTTTGAATATGTTGAAAACTCAGCATGTCACCAACAATCTCTGGAGTCTTTTGAAGAACACAAGCCTTGTGAGAAAGATGTGTGGTGTTTCTCGACTTTTTGCTTGAACCTTTTGCTATTTAAGCACTAAGGCTGTGCAAGGGCTTCCGAGTGGATGTAGTAAGAAAGGCTGGGCTTTAAAAGCTGCCCAAAGAGCAGCCTTGCTAGTTTCTGAACAGCACAGCCAAAGGAAAAATCACCAAGCCAGGATGAGCCGAAGCAGTAGACTTGTTTTGCACTTATGCACAAGGAAAAACTGAAGTCATGGCTGATGAAGTGCCTCCAAAATGCTTGCAATATCGGGCAACTGGTATTTGGTTGTCATTGCAAGCAAAGCTCAGTGCTCAAGCCAGCTGAAAGCAATTCGCTTCTCACTGGAAGAATAGTTTCTTCCTTTTAATCAGCTCTGTTTTAAATGATTTCCTTTTTTAGTGCCTTAAATAGGCATTTTGGTTTGTTGTTCAGGCAGTCAGCATTTGCTCATGAAGAATGGAGTGGGTCTGCAGCCTTTAAAAGGACAAACAATAGCCTGGCAAACAAACACTTCTATGGCATCTTATTTTCATACAGAGCTTGCAAATCCCATGGGCTGCAAAGGAATAAGGAAAAGAAATGACCTCTATCTGATCCAGCAGCTAGAAGAAGCAATAAGTAACTACTTGAATCTGCTCTCACCTGTGAAATTGGGCAGGAAGGGTTAAAAATGGCCAATAAGACCATAGCTGGGGGTATCCAGTCTCCTACAGTAGGAGCTGGAGTCAGTGGCTTTGTCCTGCCTCAATGATATGAGAATTTGGTGTGAGAATGGAATCATCTGAACTAAAGCACTTCTTTTCACACCCACCTGTAAGGTAAATCTTCAGATAAAGCATGGTTCAGCAATGGCCAGAGACAAAACAGGGTCAGCTATTAATGGGTCAGCTATTCAACAAACGCTGGGGGGAAAAGACTATGAGATTCTACAAACTGACTCTGAAAGCAGAGCCCTCATAATGGTGTCAAAACACACCAGATACTTAAAACAGATGCACAGAGGGGCCATGCCATAATTTAGAGTGAGTGTAGGGTTGCAGTTTTTGGTCTCCCTGATCACAATTAACTCAGTTTGGAGTAAAGGACAAGATTCCTGGGTTTTCTTATACTTTTCCCATTCTCAGGATTTTATACTCTCTTTCAACTTAGAGAGGTGAGAGGCTCCAGCTTCCTCTCTCATGAGAATATTTTTCTATTCTTCTTAAAAAACTAGTTTATGAAAACATCTCTACTGGTATTAGGTCTTAAATAAGAGGGGAAAAATAAGTCTTTTGTGTTTCAGACCCAATGTCCCTTTACTCTGTTTGAGGTCTGGCTTTCAAAGCATTTCCTTATATTTGAGTAACATATGGGATTACAGAGAACTGCCAGAGCCACTCATGTCTTCTCTCCCACCTCTCAAATATAACAGCTGAACTTGATTGATGTTCTTGCTGGCTGGTTTTGGGTCCTAAGGCCCTGCTCACTTAGTTGGAGGCTTGAATTTCCCTGTCGCTGACTCAGATGAGCTAATGAAGTCAGTGCAGGCATGAGGCATTCTTGATTTAGACACAACTGAATTTCAAATGATTTTCACGCTTCAGGGCATAAAACAGCTCCTACCTCATGGGATTAGAAAACATATTCTCCAGTGAACAGGTTATTCCACAACTGGCCATTGCATGTTTCTTCTGCAGCAGCTGATGTTGGTTGCTGTCTGAGACAGATGGAAAGCTGGAAGGATTGTGACCCGACCTCGTAAGGTAAATGTGTGCTGGTAAATGGGGAACAGAGCAGGATTACTTTGCTTTTTCCAAAGGGATTGTGGAGTTTTGTGACTGACTGTGAGGGCAGTAAGGCCCTGTCCTGTGGTGCAGGCTGCCATTTACAGCTGAGCAAAGTGAAAGGAAAATGGCACAGCAGCGTTTAGGCTGTAAATCACCCTGTGTCATGCAAAGCATGGGCAGGGATTGATGGGTTCAGAGCAAATTTTTGTAGAAGTTGTAGCATATAATAGACACTGTTATTTCTAGGAGGCCTTATACCACAAGACATTTCTGTGGATGCTGTAAGCCCTTTGCAATGGGTATTTTGTGTTTCACAAGATTTTTCACTAGTGGAAGGAACATAGCAGGATTTCTGCTCTCACTTCTAATCAGTCCTGGGAAGAGGAAGCAGAACTCTTCCTTAGTTTGACTCTCTTGTCCAGGGATAATTTTCCAAGATCTCTGGAGCAGGTAAAAAATCAGAATGGGTGAGAAGCCCTTCCAAAATAGATCTTGCATAGAACTTCATCCAGCTGAAACCTGTTCTTTAGTCTCTGCACAAATCTCTCCTCGCTGTTGACACTCTTCCCTCACACTCTGTTGTGGGTCTAATCCCACCAGCTTTCATCTTACACCAGTTATTTTGGTTTATAAACAGGGAGGTGAAAGACAGTGCAGGTCTTTCGAAGAGCAGCACAGAAATTCCTCACCTCATGCCAAGGTCTGATGGTGTCCCCACAGACCAAAATGCAACGGACCAGGATGTAGAGGAGCCACATTCTTGCCTATGTCCTCTCACTATTTAGTTCATGCCCAGCTTTAAATAGTGAGAGGCAGGGAAGCCTCAGTTCTGTCCTGAGCCAGGAGACTTGCAGAACTCTGTAGATTTGGCCCTGGCACACTGCTGGGCACAAGTGGAAAAGCCAGGAGCTTGTGGGGACTGCAGTGTACACATGGTAATGACTGTAAAATGGTCTGCCATTTGTTTACCTTGGCCTTTTGATCTCCACAACAGGTTGCATTAATTTTTTCTTTAATTGGCATGTCTATTCCCTTGGCCATGGGTTGTTGCCTCGGAGATGCACAGGACACCTTTGGAGAACTGCTTATTACAGTGGCAGGTGTGCACAACTCTGACCTGGACAAACCTGTGTGAGTCACCTGCTGATGGTGGGTGATGTAGGTGGCTGAGTCACTGAAAGTGAGGGGATCCCACATTCCTGACCTCCCCAAGGGCAGTGTTAGTGCCTTTGGGTGCTTGTTGTCAAACAACAAGCACAGAACAAGACAGTTTGCTCTCCTCTTCTACCCACACGGTCCTGCAGAGCGAGGTGGCTGGATGAGAAAAGCAGGAGTCCAAATCAGAGGCAACCTTTGGAAGTGTGACTGACCTGTAACTGCTTTCATGGAGGATAATGAGGTTTGTATGGGCAGGAAGCAAGTGTAGAAGAGCTATTTGTGTGTGCTTGTCTGACTGATGAAGGAAGAAAAACTAAATGCACCAGCCTAATGAGTGCCCAGTGAGTTGGGAGAGCAGGAGTTTGGTAATGTCAGGAAGGAGGGTGGGCTCCTCTAAGAAAAGAAGTGGAGGGCACTGGCCTCCTGTCCCTAGTTAAGAAAAAGGCACTGCTGTAAAGATGAGATGAGACACCAAAGGGGCAAGAGTAGTGTAATGCTTTGATATCTAGAAAAGGAGGGGATCTAATAACCAGATGATGGTTTTCAGCAGCGCTGGTGCATCTTTTGGTAGCTCAGTGCGTGGCAACTTCAATAGCAGCGCAGATCAACTGTAGGAACACCACATATGGTCCAGAAAGCTGTTCATGCATTTCCTCCCTCTGCATTACTCTTGATGACTGTTTGAGATCAGATACATTTGTCACAAGCAGTGATCCTGGTGCCTGGCCTTACGCTGTTCCTGTAACCTGGAGAGAGGTGGGAACTTTTCTTCCTGCAGCATTTCCTACACCAGGGAAATGTGCCGCAAAATCCACCTTCCCTTCATGGGCAAGGACATGGGGTGACAGCACATGACTGCTGACCCATGAATAAGGTAATGAGTGCATTTACGTGAGGCCAGCAGTTGCCCAGGTGCTTGTCTCATATATATTATACACACACATATATAAATACATATATGTGTGTGTGCACCATTTTTGTGAACTGTTGGACAGCCCTTAAGAAATAAATGCATGTGTACCTGCATTTTGTCTGGTCTTTTGTCACCAAATGTCACACTGACAGACACCTGTGTGTGCGTTACAGGACAAGGAAGGAGAATTAAAGGGAGGCTGCTCTGTCCTTGTGTCCAAGGAGACCACATCTTCCAAGCTATAAAAGATTCCCTGGGCAGAGGAACTGCACTTTGCAGCAACTTTTACAACTATCTTTAGTGCCAATTTCTTGCCAGCACTGCTGCTCAGATTGTGTTGACCTGAAGCTCTTTTCATCTGGAGCAAGGACTGTATTTGCCTGTGAGGCTACTGGTATTTTATGGCTCTGTAGAGTGTTTGGAAGAGGAGTGGTTGCCTTGCTCTACTACATTAATTTCCATCATCTTTAATGACAGGACAAATTAAAAGATATTTCTGGACTGAAATCCTTCCAAGGGGCAGCTCTTCCTTTGAAACCAGGGGAGAACACCAGGCTGCCTTTGCTGGAGTTTTCTGGTCTCACTCAGGCTGGACAGAAATCTCCACAGGCTTGTTGTCACCCAATGTCCCTGTCATCACCTCATGGCTCTCACTGGGGTCACCAAAACATGAGGGAAAAGGCTCTAGTACCCCTTTGGAGACAGCCCCAGGTGCCTCAAGCTGAGGTGGTTAGAGGGACTATATATAACACCTATAAACCTATAGGCTATAGGTTGTTCTGGGACCCCTGTAGTGATGATCTCAGGGTCTCCTCCAGCACCGTGGAGCCTGAGCAAGGCGGCTGTTGGGTGGAATATCTCCAGTGAGGAGACCTCACGCCCTCTCTGGGCAGCCTGTTCATGTGCACAGTGACTGCACAGTGAAGAAGTTCTTCCTTGTGTTCAGATGGATCTTCCTGGGCATCATTTTCTGCCCATTGCCTCTTGGCCATGTGGTTGGCACCACAAAGCAGAGCCTGGCTCCATCTTCTTGGCACCCCCCTTGATAT
>VYXB01000276.1:585870-630940 GCA_013397135.1 Pachyramphus minor
AGATGTTTTAGGGTTGGTTTTTTTTTTTTTTTTTTTTTTTTTTTTTTTTTGGTCCAGGAAGGAGTTTTTTCATCTCTATGTAGGAGCAGCTGTGCCCCCCCCAATGCGGGTCCCGGGACACGTGCTGAGCATCTTCACAGGGGGGTGGTTTTAGTCGTGTTGGTTGTGACAAAAAAACCCATATCTCCCAAGTCAGAGCTGCCGAAAGGGGTTTGAATGAGCTGGGAGTTGTGGGGTTTGTTAGGAAAGTTGGTTTGTTTTGTTTCTGTCTTCTGAACGTGCAAAGGGTGAGATACTCATTCAGTATCAGCTCATGAAGTGTTTGTATGTTGATGTTGCTGGTGTTTGGGGTGATAAGGTACAATAAACATAGATGTTCAGGACTTTGGTAATTTCGTTTCTTTCTAGGAACAGGTTTAAAATATAAGCACATTGCAGTGTCCACATCCTCTGCTTAAGGGGGAAGGCATCCCACCCCTTCCAGCACTGAATCCAGGTTAATAGAGGAAGTTAGAAAGTTTTGTTTGGGTTAAGCCTTGTCTTGTAAAGATGCAAGTGAGGCCTCCACTGGAATGGGCCCTTCCATGGTGTATAAATACCTGGTCCCTGCCTTGAGCCCAAGTTTGGAGAATCAGCTTCTGATGAGTAGGTTTTTCAGATATAAACTGGCAGACTTACCTGCCTTTTTCATGTTCAGTTGTCACTGGGGTAGTTAAACCCCAGCGTCCTAAAACCTAGTCCTCTAGGGATTGTGGAGTAAAGTCATCTGGAAGAGGTAAGGAGGCCCAGACCACATTCTGAAAGTGGAATTTAAAGAGATAATGGAAAGTGATGTTTTCAGGCTTTCTGACTGAAAGGATTAAATAGTTACCTGCCTTTTTGCACTCTAAATGAAACACTGTGAATGGGCCTGGGTGTTATCAGGAGATTTTTGTGGGTTTATCATAGGTGATGCTGCTTCTTTCAGGTCTCTGGCTTGAGAAGTTCTTCGAAGTTAACAGAGTGTTTTGGGTGGTATGATAACAAGGCCTCTCCCCTATGACCTTTGGGAAATGGCCTAGTGTTTTGCTTGTTACAGTTAAAAAGTTAAGATTAAAAATCATACTTGGGCAAATCACAAATATTATGTGAGGTTGCTGCTTTGTTTCTGTTAGTTTTGGGGTTTTTTAGTTACACATTTCCTCAAGCCAGTGTGATTACATCTGCTCTTAGCTGTATTTTGATTTTGTGCTTAATTTGATAAGTACCTTGAGTACAAGTTGATTCCTTGTTTGTTTGTTAGACTGGGCTGCTTTTCTGCACCTGAGTAAACTAGATATCTATCACATGTTTGAGGATGCTTTCAGCAGTTTTTATTGTTAAGAAAATACATTTTTACATGATTTGAAGATACCTTTCTTAAAAAAAAAAAGGAAGGAGAAACTAAACCACGTGTTTGATACAAGTTTCCAAAGTTGTCTTTATAAAGTGCCTTGGTGCCTTGTTTTTTTTCTAAATTTGGAGAATTTTATTTTGGTCTTGGAGTGCATTTTTTTTTTATGAACTCTGAGGGGTTTTTTTTAAATTTTTCTGTGTGTGCATGAGAGCTTAAAAGGGCAACTCAGCCAACTGGCTGAAAGAGGAAAAGTAAGTAAATGCTCCATACAATGCTGGAAAGGAGATGCAGGGCTTAAAAGTATTTTTGTTTCAATAAATATGACTAATGTTCCTAAATATTTTTTATTAAATTTATTTCACTTTATAGTGGCATCTTAATAAAGCCTTTTAATAAAGCTTTGTGTAAAACCTAATTTCAAAGGCTGGTTTATTGGAAAAACCTCCTAAAGGTAGGGGTGGCATTGGAGTCTGTGTTTGTCTAACACAGCTGGTGCCTGAGTGGTGGTGTAAAGACAGAACCGTGTGTGTGTGGCAGGGATGGTTTCAGAGCACCTGATGGTTGTACCACACCTTTCTTGTCCTGCTGGGGTCACACCTGAGGTGTTGCTGGGGAAAACAAGGACCCTGGTGCTGCTGTGGTTTGCCTGAGCTGTACGGTGCAGCCTCTTGGATGATCCATCACAGAATTACCTGCCTGTTCAAGAGTGTTGGTTGTTCAGGGCCTTCATTGTGCTCACCTGACTAATTGGAAGTATTTATAGGTGAGCTGGGCTAACTTTTAAGTGTTGCTTTTTTTAATTGTTTGTTTTCTTTTTTTTTATGATGGTAGTCCAGAAAGAAATTGTGCTGTAGAGGCATTTCCACTTGTAATGGTGGTTTTTTTCTTGTGGAGAAATAGAAGCAAAATGAACAGGAGAAACTTAGTGATACAGAATGGTGACTTCAAGGGAGGGAGAGAGAGGGTTTATTCCAAGGGCTGGACCTCTCTGGTCATCCTGTTCCTCATTACTACATTCCTCATTTATTCTGCAGCTTGGCACTGAGCTGTTGTCTCAATATCAGGCCTTGCTCTTAAGCTGATCATGCCTTGTAAAGTGGGTTTTGTTTTTCATGTGGCACTGACTCATTCTCCTAAGAGGTCGATAATTTCACAGCTCCTTATCCCTGGTTTGTCATTTGAAACAGAAGAAATACAACTGTGAGTCTCTCAGGTATCAGACAACGAGGTGAGAGCACAGTGAGCAGGTAAAGGCTGGGCAGCTGCAGCTCTCCATTGCAGAACAGCTTTTTCTGACATCCGAAATTAAGTGGTTTTGTTATCGAAGTCATGAGAGTGCTCATGGTAAGCACCTTCTGGAAGAGGGTTTTGCACACATTTGGGATGGTTAAAGAGTTGTTCTTTCCCACACGAGGATTAAATAAAGCAGGAGATTATAATATTCAGCCTCACTGAAATGTAGCTTTGACTCATGTTCTGTTAGTAACTTGTACTAGAATTTAGGATGTTCTCTGCATGCACATTTGCTTCCTGCACAGAAGTAACAGAAGTTGGAGCTTCTGAGCTTTTTATTTCAGAGCAAAGCAGTTCAGATGTGTATGACTGTAAATCCTGATCTGTTTTTTTTTTGTCTGGGAGCGTTTGGACCACAACTGAAGTGGACTGGAGGCTGCTCTGGTAGCCCTGGGTTGTTCTGTATTTACCTGTGGCATTGGTTGGTTGTGAAGCTGCTGGACTTGCAGTGCTGTGGGGTCTGTGGGGACAGAAGGTGCTTTTGAGGTTTTATGAGGTGTATATGCAGTTCTGCAGGGAGTCATTGTGCTTGCATCCAAATTCAGTGTTCAGAGTTTTGGTTCTGAACTCTTGAATTTTCGGGAAAGTTTTGATAAACTGAAAGAGCTCACGGTTACATCTTTAAGAGACTACAGGTATGGATTTGGGGAGGACTGATGAAAACAATCCTACCTTGAGTGAAAGGGAAGAAGTAATGGCCAGGTTTGAAATGTGGAAACGTGGTGGAGGAGGTGAAGTTGAGCCAGGTAGTAAATGTGAAGAAATGCAGGAAAAATAACCAGGAAGAAAGCAAAGACTTGCTCACAGCCCCCTAGGATCTGGCCAAGAGGACCACTCTGTTGGGCTGTAGTACTTCAGATGTCTGCCAGGCTTCAGTTAGCTGTTGGGAGCAGCCTCAACAGCCTTGGATTTCAGGTGGGTGGTACTTAAGAGGAGTAAACTACCTAGTGTTCCTGGAGTTAGCACCCTTAAGGAAGAGATTTGGGGGAGGAACCTTTCCTGGGTAGCCACTGAGACATTTAGGCAGGAATTGTAGTGATGGTGCTCCAACCACTGAATACAGCCAGATTTGAAGAGCTTGCATTGGGACTTTGCCTCCCCCAGGCACTTCTTGTGTGGGAATATAGTGATTTTTATTTTTTTTTCCCCTGAAAAGTTCTGCTGTGGGGTAAGTTCTTCAGCTCTTCCTACCTGTATGTGGGTTGGGAGGTTGTACAAAAGCCTTGAGTGATCTTGTTGAGCGTTGGGAGTGGGCTGTGAAGCAGGCAGGGGAGTAGGGACATGTTCAAGAGGTGTTTCTTCATGGCTACAATAATATGAAATATAGTTTAACCTTTTATTGAGGTAACCAAAGAATCGAGTTCGCACCTAGCAATTGAAGCTTCAAGAACTGTCATTCAGAAGCAGATTCATGAAATCTTGAGTGTTGGTATGGTGTTGGTGTTCTGCATCAACAACACTAGAGCAAAGTGTTGCCTCTCGTGACGCCTGTGATCCTGTTGCAGTGAAAGCAGTGGATGGGGTGGCTCATTTAGGAGGTGTTTGCAGCTTTCCCCATCCCAGCATGCAGAGACCTGCTCCTCCAGAACTCCTCTGAAGTTCTGCTGCTGGCCCCACAGCATCAGGAAGGCAGGCAGTGTGATTCAGAGCGTGGTTTTCAACCCCAGAAAGTGGGAGATGAATGCTCTATTTCTTGCTCTGCTGCTTAGCAGAGCTGCAGAGTTGTGTGGTGTGTTTTCCTATCTGGAAGATGAAGTGATGACGCTTACACACCTTGTCAGTTATGCACTGCAAATATCTATGTAAATTAAAGCATCTGTGAAATGTTTTCACTTCCTGTCTGGCTCAGGGTAGTCCAGATGTCCTGGGCATAGCCCGAGTTGCTGAGCTCTCCAGAAGAGCTAAAGCTTCCTAAAGATGTCTAAAGCTCCTTTCTTCAGAGGACTGAATCCCACTGCTGTAAGGTGCTTTCTTACCACTTTGTCCCTCTGTCCCTTTCCCATTGGATTCCTGTTAGCATCCTTGGCATTCATTTGTGGTGCAAATGGCTTCCATGAATAGGCTTCCTGCAAAGAGAATTGCTGTGCAATGCTGCATTGCCCTGGTGCTGTTAAAATTGGGGAACCCAGAGGAAGACTTGCTTGGAAGCTTCAGTCTCTGCAGTGTTTATGAACTGCAGGCTTGCCTGGACTGCTTGACATCTTATTAATGGTTTGAACCGGCTGCATCAGCCCTGATGGCTGTGGGAATTGGGAGAAATCTGATAGAGAAAGATCTATTCAGCTCTTGCCAGGGCAGCTTTGTACCCTGCAGCAAGTACCTGTCAGAGGAGCTCCCAGCAGTGCCTTGGGGAGGAACAGGACTGGAGGGATCTGGATCTGCTCAGCAGGGATGTACAGGAACCTCTGCCTTGCCTGTGCAGTTGAGGGATTGGCATTTACTGCCTGCTGATGAATAGCACTGGCTTTTATCTCTTCATAAAGATAACCCTCTGTGCATAACCTGAGTGGGAGCTGAGGCCCTGAAGTCAGCAGTCAGCCTGAGAGTGTGGAGAGCTGACCAGAGCCCGGATTTGGTAGTGAGGCCCATCAGGCACAAGGTAAACATCCACCTCCCTGTTCTAGTGTGATGCTTCCTGAGACTGCAGAGAAAACAGAGCAGCTTACTCAACAGCTGATGGCATTTGTGTGGAAAGAGCTGTATCTGTTCCTGAAAAAAGGACTGTTTAACCCAAAGGACTACCAGCTTTGCTCTGATTTCATCTCTTGGAGCTGTGACATCTCTGATTTCCTCTCTGGTTGTTTACTATAAAATTTACGTTCACTGCTGCGAGACAGAATAAGTTACTGAGCTTGGGGCCAGGTGAAGGATTTGTGAAATGTTTGACGGAGAATCATTCTTCCAGTGACCAGTTATGGCCTTGGCTGTGTAGGGCTCTCCAGGGTGAGCTGTGTCTAATGGTTTTGAGGCTCAAAGTTTGGGTTCTGGAGCTGGCAGCACATTGTTATTTCACCTGTGCTACTCTTGCTGTATCTCACCTGGATTATGTGGGTATCATTGCTGTGATGGCTTCTAAAAGTCTGTGTGGCAGAAGTGTCAGGGGTAAGGGAATTTCATGACCTAAACATGCAGTGGTGTTTATTTTTAGTGGTGGGAGAGTTTCAGCCTTCACCTATCAGACCTAAGGCCTGGCACAGTGGCAGTGGCCTGGGAACAGTTTGAGCTTTTGTGGGTGCCTCCTGCCCTCGTGGGCTCCTCTGAAGCAGTGGGCAGGATTGGGTGCACTTCTGTGCCAGTGGACAGCCTCTTCCAGTGGAAGAGGCTGTTCTGGACATGGCAGGTGCTGCTGCAGTGCATTCCTTCCTCGTTTGACTCATCTTTGCAACTTCTTCCTTGTGATGGAGAGCTGCGTTTTCTCTGGGGGTCTTGGCATGGGGGTTTGGTGGCTGGGGTAGGGACCTGAGCTCTGGCACTTCTTTACTGTCTGTGGTGTTAGTTAGGCAACCTGTTCCTCTGCCTTGGTTACCCAGCCTGTAAAATAGGACTGATAGTACCAGCCCTGTTACCCATCAGGAGATCCCTACGAGCTACTCACAGTCTGTTGCTGCTGCTCAGATACCTAAATGCCCAATTTCCCTTACAGTTCAGCTGAATGTTGCCAGGAGCTTTCTGAACAAGTTTTGCCAACAGAGTATGCCAGGTATTCCTTTTGTATTTGGATTTAAACCGCTTGTTTGTGATCAGCCTCCTTGCTCTGGCATTGGGGGAGCAGGATGTTGTATCTGTGTGTTCCCTCTGGACATTCATATCTCAGAGGAACCTGAGCAGGGCAAAGTGGAAGGCAGAATCCCTTTGGAGGTTGTGGGTAGTGCTCTGCTCTGGGCATTGGCTTTGGAAGAACCAGAACTATTGTATAACTTAAGTACAAATCTTTAGATTTATACTTGAATATGAGCCTTGTTGGGCTCATGGAGAGTTCATGGAGATCATGAGGTTGCTTCCCTTTCCTCTTGTCAGGAGGGGTTGAGGTCTGGATCATTTGAGGCCACGTGTGGTTCTTGCTGAACTGAGCTGCACTGTCCTCCCTGGGTATTGTCTCTGAAAGGTGGAAGAGCAAAGAAATAGGGTCCTTTATTTCTGTTGTGTTTTGTTGCAGAAGTACCTGCCAGGAGGTCAGGAAGTCAGAGCCTGATAGTGCTGGGTTGTGCCTTGTTTAACATCTTCACGGCCTGGATGAGAGGGCAGAGGAGTGTAATGTTGGTAGCTGGTGCCTCCAGGTTGTTCCACATGAGATACCTTCCTGCTTGCCAGCAGCATTCAGCTCTTGATTCTGAGGGATGATAAGAAAGCCCTGCAGCACTTCCTCTTGCTTTGGAGATAAGGTTAGACCTTCCTGACAAGCTGGCACCAGCAGGTCAGTTCCTCCTTTACAGCAGGATGGGGCAGATGGATGGGAAACTGGCTCTGTTTCTCTGGAGGGCTGTTGTAGAGAGACACTGCTTTCAAGGAAAGGATTAACTGCACACCGTAGGTTTTCTGTTGCCTGAAAAGGAGGGGGAGTTTCATGAGCACAGGATCTCGCAAGTACTTTCTGTGGGCTGTGGACCAGCTTTCTGATGGGATTTTTTTTTGCTCTGTGCCATAGTCTTGCATACTCAGGATGAACTATTTCTTTGTCTGCATCCTCAATTACTGGAGGTCAGGGCTCCTTTCCAGGGTGTGGCATTGTCTGTCCAGGCGGCACAGAAAGGACCACAGAACTCGTTAATGTTTTTGTGTAAATACAATTGAGCTATTCTCCAGATTCCACTCTGCTTTATCTCTTTTACAGTAAGTTACAATTCCACCCTTTCTGGCTGCCTTTCTCTCCCTGCCTTCCCAGCACTGGAAAAGCTGTTCAGCAGAGAGGTGAAGCTTCTGTATTTTACAGGCCAGACCTGAGGTTGCAAAGATATGTTTTCTCTAGAGCTGTGCAGTGATTTACTGACAGTTGTTGTGTTTCCCTGCCTCTCGGTCCATTTAGAAGAGGGGGCAGCAGGTGAGCTTGGTGAAGACAGAACTGAGAAAATGAGGTCGTGTTACAGGACATGCCCTTTCTGTCTCTCCCCTGTCATGTTTTATCTCTGCCTGTAGAGCCCCACAGCGCAGAGTTAATGATAGATCCACTGTCCAGAAGACTCTGCCTCTCCTCTTCATGGTCCTGCTCTGTGCCTCAAATCCCACAAGGCTTGGCACAGAGGGAGGTCTGATGATGGGGCTGGACAGCAGCAAGCCTGGCAGACAACTTCCAACCTCCAGTACTGCTTGGCTAACAACATATCTCTGCAATAAATCATGGGAGATGTGATCCTGGTCTCCCACTCCCTGTTTTTACAGGAGACAGGGTTCATGGGAAATGCAGAGAGAAACTGGAATTGTTCAGGGTTAAAGGAACTGGTGCCATCAAATACATCTATTGAGCTTGTGAATCAGGAGCTTGGTGATGGATTGTTTTATCTCTTCTCTGCAGTGCAGACTCCCGACTTGCTTCTCCCTATCTGGCAGGATGGGTGCCATTTTCTGGCACCACATTTGGTGCTACATCCAGATCTTGGCAGGTCCTTTTTCAGGTGTACCAGCAAATCTTGGCAGCTCCCTCTGGAAATAATTCAATGGAGTGACAGTGAACAGTTTCTTGTGGCTTAGACTCTTGCTGCAGCCTCTGCCTCCTGCACAGCTCTTCTGATTGATCCTGCTCGCTTTGTAGTTGAATGCTGATATTCTCCTGTTGCTCCCCTCCTTACTAAGTAATCTCTCTGGGGAACTGAGTGCTCATCTGGTCCCTTCCCTGCTAGGCTGATGATCCATACCTGGCCCAGGCAAGGCTTCTAAAGGATATTAGTGCATCTGACATCAAGCCCCTGGGCAGGTGATCACACTGTTTCACCAAAGCCCTTCCAAGGGCAGCCAGTGGTGTCTTTCATTGCTGAGGCAGGTGGTGAATGTTTCACAAATAGGTTGTTCTTGTTGGGACAGGTTCCAGGAGAAGTAGTGGTATCTCCCTGTTGACAGATAAATGTTGAGCTGTGGAAGTATCAGCAAAATTGACTGTGTGTATTTAAAGAAGAATGAACACCACTAATCTCCTGTAAAACTATACCGTGTTTTTAAAAAGGTTTCACATTACTGGTATCATGCATTTCAGTTTAACAGTATATCTCAAGTTTAATATCAGCTCCAAACACTTCTGTCTTCTGAAAGTACTGTTCAGCTTTTCCAACATATGAGTTTCTGAACAATTTGTATAAAATTTCACGTCAAAAATCTTCCTGCTTGTGGAGAAAAGCCTTTTCACTGTTAATCTCCATCCTGGTGCTTTGTTTTGTGTTGGTGACTGCTGCCTGTGAAGTGAGCAAGGAGTGAAGGTCTGCAGTAGTCTTGGATCCTTTGCCCCAGTGATTGTGCTCGGTGTAGAGCTCAGTGGTGTGTGAGCAGCTGAAGTGATTCCTTCTAGTGTGTGTGTTACCTTTCAGAAGTCTGTTTGCCCTGCTCAGCTAAGGCTGGCTGACTTCCAGGTACTCCAGCTCCATTGAAGTCTTGTGAATAAAACACCAGCAGCCCAGCCTCCTGCATACATAGATTTACAAAGAGCTTTGCAGACAATCCTGTTTGTCAGGAGTCTCTCTCTTTGGCCGTGTTTTCAGCTCGGGGGTTTCCAGTTGTTACCAGTGCTGGTAACTCAAGGTTTTCACAGGTGTTTTTTTTTTGCAGGTTAGACCCCTGCTGTAGCTCCAAGACTGCTATGCTTATTAGTCTAATGTCTTCAAGATATTAAAATATCTTAATGCCACTGTTTCTCTCTGGATTAGAACACCCCTTCAAAAGGTGGTTAGACAGGATCAGTACCCAAACGTCAGATCTGGGACAACACGAAGTGGACATGAAGACGTGGGAACAGTGGAGCTCTCTGCCCAGAAGGTGGTTCTGGTGGAGTTATTTGTACCCCGAGGTCTCTAGTGGAACTGGTCATACTGCAATATTTTGTGATTCCTCTCAGATATTTAGTGTTTTGCACTCTGGTGCTGTCCCTTGGTATAAAAGGAGGCATTGCTAGTCCTGAGAATGGGAAAAGCTAAAGCTGATATCAAACTTTCCCCAGAAGAGCTCTATAAACCCAGAGAGAAGCCTTGCAGAAATGCTGGGGATTGATTTATTTTTGATTTCTCTGTAATAGGATATTGCTTTCTTCAGGGTCAGCTCTTGGGCACAGGAACCCTGAGCACAGGTCAGCGGCTCTGCCGGGGCTGTCAGTTTTCAGTTGTCAGTGTTGGCATGTGCCTTGTGGTTCCATGCTCTCCTAATAAGGAGCATGCAGGCAGGCAGGTCAGTTGTAAATGAACTCGATTTTTATCAGAAATGGCTGTGCTCTGCGAGACTAGAAGGCCTTTATGATCACTGCCTGGATTCTGTGCATGACTGTGCGATGGCCGAGCATTGTGCCAGCCTTGGGAGGCTCTGTGGCCTCTCTGAAGTGCTGTGGGTGACCTGAGTGATTCCACTGACCAGTACATCCCTGGGTCTGCAGCTGGCAGGAGGGATGGGCAACAGGGGCCTGCCTGGGCTCTGACCTGGCTCAGGGCTGTATGGAAATTGCTTCACCTCTCCATGGACTCGCATTCGCCTTTGGAGCACTCACACACACACCACACAGACAAAGCTGTGTTTCACATTCAGCCTCAGAGCACTGAAGGAGTTCAAAGTAAATCTCATTTATCCAGACAGCAGTTGTGGCTGTCCCAGAAAGTTTGACAAGGGGTGTTATCCCGACATGTCCCCAGCTTTTCTCTTCTGAAGGGGTTGTTTATTCCTCCCTCATCCTTTTAATGATATAAGATGTAATCAAGAGGCAGCTGAGACCCAGTTACATAACTGTTGTCAGGGTTTCTCTGTGGCACGTGGCCCTATGTGCTGTGTGCACACTGACTTTCAGGAACTCAGAGATTTTCTGTTAACCAGATAACTCCTGAATCTGATGTGGTAGGTGGTTTGTTGTTGTTGGGTTTTTTTAAGTACCTACTAATATTAATCTGGTTTAAGTTTTTTAAACCTCAACCTGGATTTTATTGCTTTTGTTGTGAGGTTGGTACAGGATTGACATGGTCTGGATATACCCCAAGCCAAGCTCCCTCTGCAGGGCTCAATATACCTGTAAAAGCAGGTGGCTGTGCTCTTGCCAGCACAGCACCCTCTGCTATTCCCTCTGCTCTGGGCCTCCTCCCTCTCTGCCTGTTCAAACAGCTCATTGTTCTCAGTCCAACTTCTGCTTTCCTGCCAAGTTTGTGCTAATTAGTGTGTTTTCTCTCCTTTTCTCTTTTATGTCTGTCCTACTAATAAAATACAGTGCAAATGGCTAAGTGAGGGAGGAGCTGTTGTTTTCCTTGGCACATGGTGGCCATCTGAGCAAAGATGGAACCAGACTGAAGCCAAAGATCGTTTGCTACTCAGCAGGATAAGGTGCCTCAAGACTTCCAGCCAGGCCTGTTGCCTCCAAGGGCCTTCATGCTGCAGCCCCATGTAGTGGTCCAGAAAAGATGCTCTGAGGGGTGTCTTGTGGAGCCTGGTGTTTTTCCTGAGCATCCCATGGATGCTGTTACTGAGTGACAGAAGATACTTTTCATGCTCTGTCCCTGACCACGCTGCCTTAGCACAGAGTCCATGGATTGTTGCTCCTGACAGACCTGATTTAAATCCTGCAATATAAGAACACTTTGTGTTGCCAGGTTTATTGGTCAGACACTTGTCCCCTGGTAGCAGCCTTCACATGGCCAGTTGCAGTTGGCACAACATTCCCAGTCTGGCTGTATCCAGCATGTTTGCAGTCTGTGCTTTGATTTGTACATAATGTGTGATGCACTAATCCTCTTACCTGGAAATCATGTTTGATAAGGCATTGCTGGTGGGAGTTGTAGCCTCTGGTCAGACACAGTTTCTTTCAGAAAGAGTGATTTCTGTCTGTGTTGGAAAAATGCTTTCAGCTGGATGAATTTCAGGAAGTGTGAGGGGTAGGAAGGTCAGATACATATCACATTTTGTTACTCCAACACACAGTTGAAACCCTAAGATGGGACCTAGCAGATGGTATAATAAAACTGCCAGCAGTTTTAGGCTTGAAGTGGAGGCTTTACAACAAGAAATCGGGACATCTGAATTATGTGTGAAAAGGTTAGATTAAGCTCCTAGATTTGAGAAAATCGAGAACAGAATTATGCTTTAAAAAAAATAAAGAGAGGTCAACTGAAAGTAAGCAAAGTGTCTTTTCTGACATAGAAGTTGATGTGCAGTGTGTGCATTGCCCATGTTTCAGCTTTGTCCCAGGCTCCAAGAGCCAAAATGTGAAAGTAGCGAGACTCCCTCATGATGGGTGTTAATCACAGCCTGTTGTGCCAGCAAAGATCAGAGTGAAAAATTAACAAACCACATCCATTGTGAAAAATATACTTCAAGCTAAAAGCAACAGAGAAATGGAATTTTTTTGGTGAAGTGTTTTTGGGAATCATATAGAATGGTTGAACCCACAGGCTCAAGAGTCTGAATCTAGTACGTAACCCTCTCTCAAAGCCAGCTGATGGGGGAAGGGAATTTGAAGAAACAATTCCGTTGCCTTCAGGTGATGGTATCAAAGCATTAATTGCTGGTATAAGTCATTAGCTGTCACTGGTGTGGAACCATAATCTAAACATTACAAACTTGTCTGCCAGTGCTTCAGTGGGAAACCCAGTGATAAATTCTGTGGTATAAGATATGGTGCTTTTCTGTCGTTTATGTCCAGGAATCCTTGTGTTTAGCTGCTTATTGTTAGACTTACTCCTTTAAGGCAAGGACTGTGTTGACCCCTCTCTCTTGTGTTCTCATACTTAAAGAAACTCACCTCTGTCATTGCTGGAGTGGCAGGAAAAAAGGATGCTGTGAGAAGTGTGTTCCTGCAGTTCTTTTAATTCAGTTTGTGAACCTTAAAGCCCACAAGCTTCTTGTGACTAAAGAGGAGGGAGTTAAAACCAAGTAATTTGGTGTGTGTGCTCACTGAATATCTGCAGTTCTAGCTGTTGTGTGTGCTTTACTTCTCTGTGGCTGAATAATCTCTTTGATGGCATTTTCCTGGTTCTCTCTCCCTAAAAGGCAGATCGGGAGCGGCGCAGAGAAATTTCCTTACTAGATGACATTTCATCGCAATGTCCGATCGTTTGGGGCAAATAACCAAGGGAAAGGATGGGAAAAGCAAGTACTCGACTCTCAGCCTGTTTGATAAGTATAAAGGAAAGTCAATAGAAGCTATCAGAACTACAGGTAAGCAGCACCCTCAGAAAGCTCCCTTTGATGTCTTCCAAGAGTGTTGTTGCAGAGCTCGTTCAGGTTGTTGGCCCTCTGGGGAGGGTGCCCAGTGGGTCACAGCTGGGGTTGCAGAGTGTTTGGGCTGGTGTTTAAACCTGTGTGTCATTAAAACTTCAAGGAAAATGCCCATGGCACTTCGTGTTGCTCTTACGTAGAGACATGGAGGAAGGGACAGCTGGGGACAGCTGTGTCCTTGCTGCAGAGTGGGCAGGTGGCAAGCTCGAGTGAAAGCCTTACCAGGGCCTTAGGCTGTGCCAGGACAGGGCAGCTGTCTGAAGTGCCTTAAGCTGGTCAGACCTTCTGTGAGGTGAGAGTCAAGGGCTGAAGGCCCCTGGGGAAGAACCTGAGTTGGTTTTACAGGGGAAATGTGACCAAAAGTAGATAGTGGGGTCAAAAGAATGAACCTTGCCTGAGCTGCCTCTGGATTTGGTGTGAGAATAGAAAACAAAAACCAAAATACCATACTAATAATTGTGGTCTCTGGTGTGCAGAGCTGACCTGGAGACTCCTAGCTTAGGTTACCAGTTGGGCTGCTAAGAGGTGGACTTGGGTGGCTATTTCCCCAAGCTTTGAAGGGGTGTTGCTGCTTCTCCTTGGTGAAATGAAAGAGGAGGGTTTGCACAGGTAGCTAGAAGACTCTGTGAGCAATTTTTTTAGGGAGAATTATTTCTCCTTCCCTCCTACTGTGGGAGCTGTTTGCCAGCTGCTACAACAGACAGTCCTGTGGGGAATGACCTGTGTGTTGACATAGCAGCAGCAGTTCTGTTGTGACTGCACCCAGCCACAGTATCCTAATTAAGATTACTTATCTGGCAGGTTACAGCCTTCTGACCTGCTGCTGTTCCTTTCTCACTAGTTATTCCTAGACATGGCTTACAGAGTCTTGGGAAAGTTGCTGCTGCCCGGCGCATGCCACCTCCTGCAAATTTGCCTAGCTTGAAATCTGAGAACAAAGGAAACGACCCCAACATCATTATAGTACCCAAGGACGGTACAGGATGGGCAAACAAGCAGGATCAGCCAGACCAAAAGAGGTAGGTAGAGTGAATCTGGTAATTTTGTCAGCGCTGCTGTGCTGTGTGTTGGGACCCTAGTGATCAGTTCTTTGTTGTCCATGCCAATGTAGAGCCAATCTTTTAGCTTGATCTTTTGGCAACTGTCATATTGCCAATTGTCATATTGTTGCTTTCCTCCCCCTGTGGTCTCACCTCTGCTGTCTCTGCTCAGTTCCAGTGCGACGGCTGCACAGCTGCAGGAGTCGCTGCCGCAGCAGGGTTTGCAGAAATCTGTCTTCAATTTACAGAAGCCGACACAGTCAATCAGTCAGGAGGTAGGTGCAGCTGGTCTCTGAGTGCCACCCTGCTTCCCCTGTCCCCAGGCAGCCCGGGGGTTTTCTTTAATTGGCTGTGTTGCCTTGCACAAGTAAGAACACCTCCTGTGTAGTCAATTCTCATGGAATTGACCCTCTTGAGTCCAAGTTACTGTGCTGTGTTGCCCTTAAGAGTATAATTCTATGTATGTTAGCTCTGTGTCTTTCAGGTATGTGCAAAAAGTCTAGTTGCAGTCTAGAAAAAAAACAATTAAAATGTGGGATGGCTGGTTAGCACTTCTAAGCTATTTTACTTTGTGTCTGATTCAAGTGTCACATGGTGACAGCAGACCCAGTGCTTGCTCCCACACTTGATAGAAAGAGATCCAATCATGTGGGAGAAGCAGCCAGTGTCAGGACCTGAAAAAAGCTACTGGAAAGTAAGAAACTGCCCCAGAGAGTGCAGGGACCTGTCCCTTCATGCTGTAGATTTCACACTTTGAGTTTTAAAAAGTTTCCCAGCCATCGAGGTTCAGAGAAATCACAGCAGGGGTTACGATTTGAAGAGAGTAGTGGTTAATGCATGAGAAAGGGTAGCCTTCAAGATGAGGTGTAGCATGGAACAAACCAAGGAGTTTGGGTAAATACAGCAGAACAAAGGGAAAACCTGATTAGAGTGAGGTAAACAAGAGAAATGGTTTGAGTTGGTGAAGATGAGCAGCGGAGGCATTAGGGCAGAAAAGAGGATTTTTGCTCTAGCACTGTAATACACTGGAGTGGGGAACAACTGACTTTAGCTCCAACAAGATGCTGGGGAGACCTGGGGTATGGAGTGGTATCTGGTGGGTGATCTGGAGGTCTGAACAATAGGAGGTGCCAGCCAGGAAATGAGAAACAATTGAGACTTTGCTGATCTGTGAGTGTTGGGCTTTCTTTGTTTGCTTTGTTTTGTTTTCAGAGTACAAATTCAGTGCCAGGTGGACCAAAGTCATGGGCACAGCTGAATGGAAAGCCAGCAGGACAAGAAGGTGGTGAGTATGATAAGCAGAAATAGAGCTGGGTATGTCCGTGCTTCTCCCAGGTAGACGTGGACTCCCATTTCTTCTTGCCCTCCCTGTCAGACTGGTGCAGAATGGGACACAGATGTCTTGGTTACAGTGCAGAGAGGCCTTATGAGTCTTCTTTTCAATCTGTGTAATGTGTTGCCTGGAAGGATGCAGATGCATCTGTTCAGGTCTGCCAGTGCAAGACATGGCTTGAACAGAATGTGTCTCAGGGCCACATTGAACCAGAGTGATTCTTGCTCTTGGGATGCAGCAGGGAGTTCTGGGAGGTGAAGGTTTTGAAGAAGGTGGCATACATTTGTCCCCTCATCAGCATCTTCTATCAGTCCAGAGCAGTGTGTAATAAAGGTGAGGAAAGCTGAGTGAAAGAACGGAGATTCTCCCTGAGTAACTGTGCTGCTAATGGCTTCTGCTTGTCTGAGAATCCTGAAGCAGTGTTAACAAACATGAACTGAGAGTTTAGTTGTCTTCACATGCATCCATTTCCACACAGGAGGTGGTTTCCAGCTGCACTGAGTACTGCCATTAAAACCATAGTGAGGATAACAGCTCAGTTCCAGTGTTTTAATGTGAACAGACCTGGAACCGTTCGGTTGTTGAGTGAAGCTGCAGAGAGATTTGAAAGAACTGAGACAGCTGCTGATTGCAGAAACAGAAGGGACAAGTTTACCCTTAATTAAATGAGGCCCTTAATGAGAGGGTGTTTCTCAAAGGGCAAATGTTAAAGCAGAGACTTGTGCTTGCCTGAGGTTAGTGGCCAGTGCAAAGACTGTCTTCTTTGCTTAATTGGTACTATTCCTGTACAGTCATTTTGTAGTCTGATCATCTTAACAATGTTATTAAAGATTTTTTGAAAACTCATTCTAGGTCACACTTACCAATATACAGTTCTCAACCCAAGAAAACAGTTGCATATGTGGCTAACAGCAGCTTAATTAGAAGGTAATTGAATCGCCAAAGCATCAGAAATCTGACTGAAAGGACTTCTTAGGCCATGCCATGCTTGCACCTCATCTCTGGTGGCATTGAATAGTTGCTTTTCCTTCTAAGCTAATACAGCAGTTTCTAATATTATGGACAAAGAGGAAAGTCTCTTGCTTTTTGCTCTTAAGTCTTACAGCTGTAAAATCTTTTTTGGAGGGAATTTCTTGAAAGACACTTAACCTGTGCTGTTCTAGTTCAGTAGAATAATCCATTTGAGATCAGAACTTGCAGCATTTCTCAGCCACTTCGTGGTGTATTTGGGAAATGTTCTTCTTAAGTATTCTCATGTCTCCAAAATAGTTGAAGGTGTTACATGCAGCAGTTGCAGTGTTTTCCCTGGAAATCTCACCTGGGAGGTCTTGTGCAGTGTGCAAGTTCCAGAAAGTGGAAATTACTTAAACCAATCCTTTTTGACTCTTCAGGGCAAGGAGGGAGAAAGATAAATGAGACTCTTTCGTCAGGTCTTCAGTACTCACTGCTGATATTTCTAATGTGATAATTCTGAAATGCCCTTTTTAAAGGGAGCATTAGCCAAATAACACTAAGAAACAGTTCTCAAAAAAAGTGGTTATTTTAATGGTTAATAGTGCAATAATGCTTGCAGTTTCCTTTTGTTCAGTTTATCTTGCCAACAGATTTAGGAGAACTGCTGTGTTTTGTGTTCCAGTCACTGGCAGATCTTTAGAATTGACAGAAAACTGTCATTCTGGAGTGACTGATGACTCAGCAAGACAATTTGCCAATGACTAGAAATGAACCTGGCCTGATCTGACCACTGATCTGCATCTTGAAAATGCTGCAGCAGGGAGGAGAGTGGGGATGGCATGTAACCACCCTTATCTGTGGTTTTTCAGTAATATATTGGCAGAAATCTTAACAATAGACTTCCCTGGCAGAGTGAGATCCGAGCAGAAACAGTCTGAATAGAAATGTCAAATGCTTGATAGCAGGGTATGATCTATAAAAGATCTTGCAGAATTTATCTCTCTGCCTGTGTCTGAATTCCGTACTTTACAAAAATAATTGGAAGCCGGGAGGGTTGACTTTGACTTCGTTGAATGTGAGAATTTAAATGAAGATCCCAAGTTAAGAGCGTAGGAGTGCTGGGTGAGGACGTGTTGTTGTGTTGGTGACAGTGTCTGAGAGTGTTTGGGATGTGAGCTGAGGTGCCGGTACAACAGTAATTTGGGTTTAAATATGCCAAAGGCCCGGATTCTCAGGAAACACGTTTCCAGGCTGATCTTGTAAGGGAGTTGAAAGAGTGGAAGGATTTTCTCTGAGTCTCACACTTATTTGTCTGACAGGTTCAAGGGCCTCAAGCCGACTGTTATCCTTCTCTCCCGAGGAATTTCCGACGCTGAAAGCAGCTGGCGAGCAGGACAAGGGTGGCAAAGAAAAGGGCGCCTTAGATCCGTCGTATGGGCCAGGACCAAGCCTCCGCCCCCAGAGTGAGTGAAGGATTGTGTCCTCCTGCCTTCTCCCAGCTCATAACCCCATACACTGTGTGTTGTGCAGGGGGTGCCAGTTCACAGCAGTATCAAATATTCCATCTTTACGTTTCCTTTTCTCTTTTTATGAGCTTACATGTGTCAGGCTGCTTAGCAGATGATCACAGGTCAGCATGTGGTGCTGTTGTTTTGTGGTCCAGACAGCCAGGAATGGACTGTTGTCTACTATATTGTTTAATAAAAGTTGCTGTGTGATGTTGCAAAGCAGGGCCCTCCCCTTGGGCTGGTTGGAGCCACAGTGAAATGAGTGCATGGTGTGATGTGGCTTCTCTTTGAGTGTTTGTGCATCTAATTGGCCTTGATTCTGCAGGGTAAGGACTGTGGAGATGGGGAGCAGAGTTAGTAGGAATTTAGGCTTATTGACAAATAAGGACACACTGGTGCAGCAATTACGTAGTAACAGCTGATGCTGCTTATTTCATGAAAGAATAAACACAATTGGAGATTTTCCTTGGTCCCTGATATTTTTTCTACAACCTTAGTGTACTAAGGGCTTGACCAGAGCATTTCGAGACTTTCTGGCAGAGCGACTGCATTTACAAATATTAACATAATTGTTACCTCCTTTCCAGATGTCACCAGTTGGAGGGAGGGCGGTGGGAGGAACATAACCTCTGCTACATCTCTGACCGCCTCCCCTGCTGAGCTGGGCAGCAAGACCTCCAGCAGCGGGGACGGAGCCCCCTCCTCGGCGAGCGCCAGCGACCCGAAGGAGCCGTCTCTGCGCCCGGCTCAGCCCGTCCGCAAAGGGGCCTCGCAGTTCATGGGAAACGTCTACCAGCCACCTACATACCATGACATGCTGCCTGCTTTTGTGAGTTACCCTTTCCCCACAGCTATGCCGTGTCCTTTGTGGCCTTGGTTCTTATGTGTGTGGGGGTTGAAGTTGGCTGAGATGTGTTTTCTGGACTCCTGGTTGCTCCCGGATCCTTCTCTTGACCTGTTTTTAGTTTTCTTGGTTGTGCATTTGCCAATTCATCCTAGAACAGTGCAGCTCAGCCCAAGGAAAAGTTGCCCCTTTCCCTCTAGAGCTGGGGAGGGAACCATTAGCATGTGGCCTGTTGGGCAGCCAGACCTGAAATATTTGGTTTCCCTTTGTGTGGGTGCAGCCATCGTGTGCCTGTTGTAACCTAATCTGGGTGAGCCTCCCCACGGCAAGGAATAAAACCAGACTGTTCTGCTTTGCCTCATTCCAGATGTGTCCACAGCAGCCATCCGAGACCCCTGCACCCCTGGACCGAGGGTCTTTCCCCGTTCCTCAGCTTCGCCTGGAGCCCCGGGTACCCTTCAGACAATTCCAGATGAATGACCAGGATGGGTAAGGCTGCCATCACTGTCCAGCCTGAGAGGCGGGTTCAGGGTGTGACACGAACCTTCAATTAGGCAAGAATTTGGACCAAGGATGCAGCTGTGTGTGTGAAGCTGCAGGCAGCCACAGGGGAAACCAAAGCAGCAGTGCTTTGCTTCAGCTACTGCAGCGGCTGAAATGTTGCAAGGCTGTAACCACTGTGTGTCTGAAGAAAAGTGTTATCCTGGACTGGAGGGGTTGCAGCTCTGATTTGTAAGCCTTAGAAAGTGGGTACCAGGCAGAGAAGGCAAAGAAGCTTTGCTGCTCAGGGAGAGAAGCTTGGATGCATTGTATTATATGTGTGTGGTAGGAAAGGACTGACTCATTGTTATAAACTTAGCTCTACATTCTTTGCTTTACTGTTTGCTGTTTCTAAGCATTTCTCTGTTTTCCTGTAGAGAAAAGAACAGGCTCAGCCTGTCCCGCCCAACACGTCCGGTTCGGCAGCAAATAGAGCGAGTCCCCCGTCCTACCATTATCAATGCAGAGAACCTGAAGGGGCTGGATGAACTGGACAATGATGCAGATGATGGATGGGCAGGTAAAGTGCCTCCATTCTCTCCATTCTCAAGCTTGAGGCAACATAAAGTAGCCAGCATACTCCTGTGGCTCTGTTTTCTGCCACGGAAGAAAGGAGGGGGAAGCAAAGAATTGTCTGTGTAGTTGTGAAATTGCTGCTGGTGTAAATGATGACACAATGGATCCTTCTGATCCTTCCATCACAATGTGCTCAAGGAATCGGATCTGAAGACTCCTAAAAATCTGAAAACACCAAACAGCAGGAGGTTTACCATTATGGCTGCTGGGAGGAAGAATTAGTCTTGCATTTTCAGTCACAGGGTTCAGTATCCAACTGCACACAGTCTGGCTTGATGTTTGCCTCCTCGTTTGCAGCCCCCATTGCCAGATTGTTTGTTGCTCCTCCTCTGGGACCAGCTCAACTGTTCAGCAGCGTGTCCACACTGCTCACATAATTTCTTGCCTGATCTGGTTGAAGATGTCCCTGCTCATTGAGGGGGGTTGGGCTAGATGACATTAAAGGTCCCTTCCAACCCATTCTATGATTCCCAGTACCTGTGGTGGGCATTTGGCTTTGTGGGTAGTTTATGCCAAGTCTGTGTGCTCTGGAGTTTAGTGCCAAAGAGGGCATAAGCTTTATCAGAAGAAGGAACCTGTTTATTTCCTCTCACATTTGCCTTCTCCCTTCCTGCATTCGTAGGCATTCATGATGAAGTGGATTACTCTGAGAAACTAAAGTTTAGTGAAGATGAAGAAGAGGAAGAAACTCTTAAAGATGGACGACAGAAGTGGTGAGAAGTGGCTGTATTTGTACCTACCTTTCAGTAAAAGTGAACAACACCAGGATCTTTAAAAACTTGTTCTAAATGTGGAGTCTTGATCCATCCGATTTGTTGCTGTGACTCTGTTGATTCCACTGGCCATTGTTTGAGTGGGCTTCAAAGATATGTGTAGGTCTCTTAAGTTGAATTCCAGTTTTCCAGGCTTTTTTCCTCATCCCCTGCCTGTGTCTTACCTTTATGCTGCTGTACAATAGTGGAGTTGATCCTTATGCACCTTAGGAGAAGCACATCTCTTGTTCTGGTGGTTTTTTCAATCTTTCTGTTGTGTTCAGTGCTTTTGCCAGTTGATAAGGCTGCAGGTGCTTTCTGAAGCAAGTAGCAAACGCAATAGCAAAGCTGTTTCTGTGGCAGGAACAACTGGGATCCCAGAAGGCAGCGACAGTTGTCCCTGAGCTCTGCAGACAGTGCAGATGCCAAGCACACCTTGGAGGAAGGAAAGAATTGGAGCGAATCAGTTGGATTGTCCCGGCCTGTCCGGAAAGTGCAGGAACCGCAGCAGCCTCCAAGGAAGCTGAACGGCTGGAGTTCTGCATCAGAATACCAGGTAGGCTGAACTCGTGTGGGTGGGCTTGTGCTGCTGGATGTGACACATCGCTGTCCTTAAGAAGCCAGTTTGACATTTTATTGGAAATGGGATGCTGATTAATTTCTCAGTTCTTGGTTTATATCCAGCTGGAGAGAAATCCATCTGCGTAGCACTTCCACTAGGGAAAAGAAATTGAAGCTGGTCCAGAGCTGTGGTGTTGTCAGTGAGAAAATGAAGCTATTGAACCAGACAGCAATAACTCCCCTCAGTGAAATGGGGATTGGTGCCTGAGGATAGAGGAGGGGGAGACAGGAGGGGATTTCCTCGGCATGGGATGCAAAGCTCAAGATAGGTTGGGTCTTGCTTGTTGAGGAATGTTTTTTCCTTGGCAGAAACCTGCTCTGGGAAGTGTTCTCAGACAACAGTCTGTCGAGGATAAAGAAGAAAAGGTGCCTCTGAGACAGAAGTTTGTGCACTCTGAGATCTCTGAGGCTGTGGAGAGAGCCAGGAGGCGGCGGGAGGAGGAGGAGCGGCGAGCCAGGGAGGAGCGGCTGGCAGCCTGCGCTGCAAAGCTCAAGCAACTTGATCAGAAATGCAAACTGGCTCAGAAGAACGGGGAGACCCAGAAACACACAGAGAACGAAGATGTGCGGCCCCCAAACACAGAGAAAAACACTGTGCAAGAGAATGGCCATGCTTTCCGTAAAGGTACAGAAACAGTGCTTGACTCACCTTGTAAAAACTGCCTTTTTTTTTGCTGTTGTGCTGATCCTCTTACCTGGAGTGGGGGAGTTCCTGGGAGGGAGCATTCAGAGGGCCCTTCAGCTGCCCTCAGGAGGTCAACTGCTTCATGTGTTCTGCAGAGTGATGAAGGTTCATTAAATAGAAAAAGCTACTACAACAAATGCAAACTTCTTCAATTGCCTTTATCTGTGCTCAGTCAGCTGTGCTAGCAGAGGCCTTGTTGGAAGGGGCCTCTTGAGCTTCTCAAGATTGGATGATAATATTAAGTGCTCATGGACACAGATCAGAAAATCAGTCAGCAGTAAGTGCTGGTGGGTTCAAGGACTAACAGGGGAAATGGACTTTTCCCCCAGTGGTTAAGTAGAAGGCTGATAGCAGAGGAGGATCTGGGAATTTATCACTAAAACAAAAGCCCTCTAGAGCTGTCAAGGCAAATGATGTGCTATATGTGATTGGAATAAAACTCAGCCATGTAATGCAGTCAGGACATGCCCACACCGGTGTATGCTGTGCTGTAGTGTGCGCTCACATACAGTTTACTTTCTTCTCTGCAGCAACCCCTGAGTTTCATACACAGGATGTGTCTGTTGGCTTCCTGGAAGAGGAGACTCCTGCCCCAGCAGCAGCAGCCCAAAGCAGCAGTGAGGAGGAGCTCAGAGAAGCTCCCTCCCCAGCACAAGAATTCAACAAATACCAGAAGTCTCTTCCCCCGCGATTCCAGAGGCAGCAGCAGCAACAGCAGCAGGTAATAGGTGTGACACACCCCTCTTCCTGTGGACCCCCACCAAACCAAGGCCTTTGCTCAGTTCTCAACACTGTCAGTCTTAGTGGGGGTGACAAATGGGGTTTTACCCTGGCCTTTTTCAGTATTTCTGATCATGGTTATATCCTGTCTGACAGGTTAAAAGAGCTCTATATGGCTTACAAGAATTTTCCATGCACCCTGTGATGCTGGAACTGTTGTGGATAGGGCTTTCCATGGCTTGGAAGAGATGTGTGCCCTTACCCTGTTGGGTGCAGGCAACCATTTGCCTGCCAGGGGCAAATTGTGTGTAGGGTGGCAAGTGGTTGGACTGCTTCTGGACGGGGAGGGAGTTGTGGAGCAGCTTCTCATTCCACCTCCTGCCTTTGCAGGAGGCTGGTCCTTTACTCTGCTCTCATCTTCTGCCTACCCAGTGTTTTTATTGTGAGGCTGTTTCAAATCATTATTTTCTTTGCTCCATAAGTATGTCTGGTCTTCACTGTTTAATTTTTGTTGCATTGAAGACTATCTTTTGGGGCTCTGAGACACCAGCCTGAATTGCTTTGTGCATCTTGCATCTTTGCCTGTCCTTTCAGTGCTGTATGTGCCCGAAGTGCTGTTCAGCTCTGCTTCCAGATGCAGTGAGTCTCTGTAGGGCAGCAGAGCCAAACCAAGGGACAGAATGCTCAGGCTTGAGCTAATGCAAAGTTAATTGCCATTCTTCATAGAATAACCACTTGAAATGTGATACAATCAATGCTGCTGCAAACCTTAGTGAAGAGCTCACAATTGGCTTTTGCTTGGAAGCTCAGTAATTGCTCTTTTATGGAATGTTCCCCTGTGCTCGTTGCTCGGCAGTTGACATTTTCACGATTCAGATGTACAACAGCAAACGCTGCTTAATGTTACTCTTGAAAAGAGATGCTCTTAAACTAAAAAGAGTTATATGTCTTTGCTGTCATGCTAATAATACCACAGGTCGTTGCTACTGGAAGAATGTAGAGTTTTATTTTATTTTCTCTTATCCTCTGTGGTGTTAGTGTGTATGAGGCAGTGCGTGTTTTGGCTGGCTTGTATTGCTGCTTTGGTAGCAGCAGCTCCATGAAAAGAGCAAAATAAAAGATAGTGTTGGTATCATGGAGGAAATATTTTCTCCAAGGTATTAGAGGGCTAGATAATGCAGATATAATCTTGGCATTTATGAGAGTCTTTCTTGCCGTAATGATGTGTCAGGTTCAGATTTAAGGGTGCCTCTCTCGCTCTGCAGTGGGCAATTGGCTTTTTTAATAAACAGTTGCAATATCTGACACTGTTTTGTGCTTAGCAAGAAAAGATGGTGGAAAGTTTGACAGGTAAGTAGATGCATTTCGTGTTAATTGGAGCTGTTTACTGTTTGAAAGCCTTCTTTAGTACGCAAAACTCCTTTCAAATATAGGTTCTTTTTGAACCTTTAGCAAGAGTTAAATGTCAGATTGAATTAACATCATGACAGTCCTCAGCTAAAGGAAGGTGGACTGGCTGTGTGGGAGATGGGAAACAACCTGCAAGTGTCAGCCCATCTCTGGATGATGCACAGGAAATGTTGTAAAATATTAATAGCTCTCTTAATTGAGTTTAGGTTTTTATCTAATCTGTTCAGCTAACAGGAGTGGAACTAATATATATGCACACTAAATAAATTAGAGCTGCATTTACTGGAAAGTGCAACATCTTCTAAGGTATTTGGTTCCAATTAGGAAGTGATGTTTGACAGGAACCTGCCTGTATTCACAGAAGCATTTAGAACTTGCAAACTCGGGTCTTAAAGCTGATCCCTTGTGTTTGGCCATATAGCCTGGCCCATCGTGGTGTGACATTCTGCCAGCTCTGGTATTTAGAGAATAACAACTGCCACGTTCCCAGTTGGTAGTGAATTGGCCTTCTCTGCTCCACCTTCCCATCTGATCTGGGATTGAGCCCCTAATAGATGGCATGTGTTTTCCCTTGGCTGACAAGTGTGTAAGTGTGATTCCTGGCACCACAACTGTTCGTGCCCAACAACCCATCCTTTTCCCTGCAGGAGCAGCTGTACAAGATGCAGCACTGGCAGCAGCAAGTGTATCCTCCCCCGTCCCATTCCCACCCCCAGCGGACGTTCTACCCACCACACCCCCAGATGCTCGGCTTTGATCCTCGCTGGATGATGATGCCCTCCTACATGGACCCTCGCATGGCCCAGAGTCGCACCCCCGTGGATTTCTACCCCTCAGCCCTTCACCCTTCAGGTAAGGTGTTCCCAGTGTTTATCTTCGCTGTTGAATTGGTCCATATCTGGAAATGGCTGTGTGTCACTCATCTTACCTCTGCCCAGACTTTGCGTTCTGGCTGGCGTCCCTTCTCTCTAGGGATGAGAAAGTCGATTGCAGTGGGAGATGGTGAAGAAACAGAGGAGGTTGAGAGGGAGTTCACGTGCCTGTCCATCCCCTGTGCTCCAGTGGGAGACCTTCCCAATCTGCTTTGTGACCTTAGCAGGTGTGACTGGTCTTGCCCCTTGAAGGAGGAGGTAGTGGGTCCACTGATCTTGCCACTTGGAGGAGAAGGATCAGTTTTGGAGTTACTGTGATCATATGAAATATTAATAAACCTCCTTCTGGAAAAGTGAAGGAGCAACCCTGTAGTTCCTGAACTGTGTGCTCTTAGCACCTTCCTATCTTATTACTGATCTCCAGAGGTGTGAATGTAAACATTAGGGTGTATAAATTACTCCTTTTGAGTTTGTGGTTTGTTTTCACGCACCTGTTTGATTCTGAGCCAGCGATACTGTGTAATGTCTGTGCAGGCTGGGTTCTGAGAACTGTGTCACCTTTTCTATCACTCCAGATGCATTTCCCAGCTGTGTGTTTTCCATGCATTTCCCCTCTACCAGAGAGGTTTCCATGGCTGCAGTCACCTGCTGCCCTAGAAGGAAGGGGAAAGGTAGTGGGTTGTTTAATTCTTCCTGTCTGTGAGATCCTAGTGCTAATGGCATGAACTCTGTTGTGAGCAGGAATTATGAAGCCCATGATTCAGCAGGACTCCATTGGTGGGAGCAGCTGTCGGTCTGAAGATCAGAACTGTCAAGCAGGGCAGTCAGAGAGGAAAACTGCTCCCTTGGATCCTGTGCCAGTGTGGGGCCAGGACAGCTACTCATCTCTGCAGAGCAAAGGATACTCCCTGTCACATCAAAAACAAGCTGACAACATGAGCATGGAGGGGCTGCATGCCAGGTCAGTGTCCTCTTCTCCTGTCCTCATGCATGCTGTGGTGGGAGGTGCTGCCATAAGTCATCTGAAAAGCAGGTGTGATGTAGAGTTGACCCAAAAGAGATCTCTGAACAGGCCCTGATGTGGTAGCACTCTTACATTGTTGAGTGTGCTTAAAGACTGAGCTATTCAAAGGTTTTCTGTCTGATGCAGTCAAGGTTGACCAGCTTGGAGCCTGTTGAGTAGGAGAGAGGCACTTACCACCTACATGGGAGGGTACAGAAAACATGACAAAAATTCTGATACTTTTTAGTTGGTCTCCTAATTAATTTGGCATTTTAAAATAAATTCCATGTTCTCAGATCTCCACATATGTTGGAGGCTGAATCTTCCTTCATTTCTTAAGTTTGCTGCTCGTCTTTAAAAGATAAAGAATTGCTTTCTTTATCATGCATTGGTTTGACAAACCAGGCAGTACAGCCTGGGGCCACAGCCGATCTGCCCACCATTCTGGGATTTATAGGCTCATTTAAAATAAACCCCGCTTTATTTATTTGTTTCCATCTCTTGTGCCCAGCCTGGGCCCTCGGAGACGTGCTGTGCTCTGCATTACCTGACTTCCATTTGTTTGTTGTTTTCCTCCTCAGGAATGACAGTTACTCTGCTGCTGGAAGGCCAGAGAGTCTGGGCACCCAGAGAGATCTCTTTGAGGAGAGAGGGGAGGAGTATTTGAATGCTTTTGACAAGAAGGCCCAAGCAGACTTTGACAGCTGCCTGTCTTCTCAGAGGATAGGCCAGGATCTTCTGTTTCAGCATCAAGAGGCTGTGCAGGAAACTTGTCCTGCTGGCAACCGCCATGGAAACTTGAGGTGTTCACCCCTCGAGCCTGACTTTATCCAGGCAGAGAAGAAGCCAGAATATAATGGCTGGGATATCAACCACCACCGGAAACCTGCGGAGACTGCAGCGGAAGTTGCTGAGGAGGTGCCCAGGGATGAGCAGACATTCAGTGCTGACCCCTGGAAGAAAGAAGGAGCCAATACCAAACAGGCCACTGAGGAGACATCAGAGTGGGCTCCCGAGAACCGCAACACCAGTGGTCAGCACCAGGAACAAATCGGGAGGACACGGCGATCCGGCCCCATTAAAAAACCAGTCCTGAAAGCCCTCAAGGTTGAAGAGAAGGAGAAGGAGATGGAGAAGGTTAAACTGGAGGGAGAGGACACCTCACGCCCACTGAAGGAGAAGGCAGCTGTTCAGAAAGCAGAGAATGACTCAGATGACTCTGCAGCTTTGCTGAACTCCACACGTTATCTGCTGGATGACAAAGGTTCTTCCCAAACCAGCTTGGCACGAGAAGCTGAGAAATCTCAAGAAGAAGAAGAAGAGGAGGAGGAGGAAGAGAAGCCAGAAAGAACCTGGGAGAGCAAACTATCCAGAGAGACCAGTGACCTCCCACCCACAAAAAGAAACAACTGGATCTTCATTGATGAGGAACAAGCCTTTGGTGGGAGAGGCCAAGGACGTGGGCGAGGGAGAGGCTTCAGAGAGTTCACTTTCAGAGGTCGAGGCACTGTTGTGAGCAGCCGAGGAGTCTACAACAACCAGCGGAGCAGCCGAGGGCGAGGGCTCCGGGAGTTCAACCAGCCAGAGGACTTCCCCAGAGGGAAGCCAAGGCGCCGGATCGCAAGTGAGACACACAGTGAAGGGTCAGAGTACGAGGAGCTCCCCAAGCGTCGCCGGCAGAGGGGCTCAGAAAACAGCAATGAAGGCTCTGTGCTGGACAGGGAGGACAGTGATCTGAAAAAGGGAGACTTTAAAGAGTCTTGGAGGTCCAACAAAATCTATTCGGATGATCACAGTAGCCTGGATCCTAAGATGAGGGCTCCGAGAGCGTTTGGGAGGTCGCTACCACCAAGACTGAGCAACTCTGGCTATGGGCGAAGGGGTTTCATGGGGAAGGAGCCCACCCAGTGGCAAGGCAGGAGTGGGGGAGCAGGGTGGCAGGAGTACAGCCATACCTCTCCATCAGACACTTTTGGGAGCAGGCAGCAGTCTGACAGGGACTACATTCAGGATTCTTACAAACACACGGATTCCTTCTCCAGCCGGGTTTTTGATGAGAGTCATCTGGATGACAAAAGGCACTTTTTCCAGGAGGATTACTCAGCAGATCAGGAGAACATAGAGAACAGACCGTTCAGGAGGCGCCGTCCCCCCCGCCAGGACAAGCCCCCACGCTTCAGGCGCCTCAGGCAAGAGAGGGAATCGGTGGGGCAGTGGAACCCTGAGGAGGGAGGCCCCAACCTGCTACCCAGCCAGTGGCCTGGCAGACCCAAGCTGAGCACAGAGAAGAGCAGCATCTCGGGCAGGCGGTCTCCTGAGCTGTCCTACCAGAACTCTTCAGACCATGCCAACGAGGAGTGGGAGACAGCATCTGAAAGCAGTGACTTCAGCGAGCGGCGCGAGAGGCGGGACGGAGTCCCAGAGAGTGAAGGCCAGCTGGAAGGTGGCCTCAGCACCGGGAGCTTGGGAGAGAAGAGGGAACTAGCAAAGAGGAGCTTCTCGAGCCAAAGGCCACTGGTGGACAGGCAGAGCCGCAAGGCTGAGCCAGCAGGGTTTGCAGAGCAGTCTGTCAGGACTGGTGTAGGAGCAGCTTCCAGATACGAGAGCCAGCAGAATGGGACCCTGATAAAGAGCAAAAGGTAAAGTTGCTTTCTGATCTGTCACCTGATATGCAGATATTGAAGGAGTGGATGTACACACCCCATACGTTTTCTTCTTACCACTTGTACTCATGTTCTAGTGACAAAACTAAATCCTTTCCCTTCCTTCCATGTAGGTCTCCAGAAGAAGGAGGAGGCCTTGGTAACAGCAGTGGTGGGAGCAGCCACTCCATTTACAGCTTGGATAGGGGCTCCCATGCTAACTCAGAGAGTACTGAGGGGCCAGGTAAAAAGCCAGAGAAGGAGCCCAAATCCACTGCACAAAGAGCAACTGAGAAGGGAGAGGCCTTGTCACAGTTTGAACTGAGTTATGGAAGTGAGTGTCTTCATTAATACATTTTTTTAAAAGGGGTAATGCATTGTGGCTGACCTCAAGGCAGACCGCTTCAATCCAGTGTAATTTTAATCGTCAGATTTTTTTCCATTGATTTACACAAGAAAATTCTGGTGTATCTAAATAGGGAAAACATGGAAGGCAAAGATGGTGTTAAATTTTAAACCAAACTTTAGCCAGATCTGACAGTATGGAGAATATTTCTCTCAAAGATGTTAGTGTATTTTGGGCTTGAAATTTATGTAGTGTGAAGGAAGTTGAGAGAGCATCCAGAGCAGGGGAATTTGAGTCAGAGCTCATGGCAGAGAGGCAAGAAGTGAGTATCTCTGAAAAGAGAAATACCGCTATCGTGGCTTAGTTTTTGAAGCTGCAGTGTTGTTAACTGAACTCTTTTGCTTGTAGCATGGATCCTCTCTGGAGTGCAGTCTTTAAACTATTGCAATTATAAAGCTTTGCATGCACACAGAGGTGCATTATTTTTTCCCCTGTATGCTTTTTTCAGGTACCATCATCGATAATCGGGTGTCAAACACAGCAGAAGAGAATGAAGTAGGTTCTATGGCAGGTGAAGGCTTCATTGAGGTTCTTACTAAAAAGCAGCGTCGTTTGCTGGAAGAGGAGCGCAGGAAGAAGGAACAGGCTGCTCAGGTGAGGAATGGGAGGCAGGAAACGTTGGACCTGTGTACATTGTTCGGATAGCAGGACCTCAAAAAGTGTTTGGATGAACAAAAAACCCACAGTTGGCTAAAGTAGCACAGATCCAGGCCCCAGAAGCATATTTAGGCTCTGATGGGCAGGGGCCATTGCTCTGAAAAGGAGAGTTTGATTTCTTTCTTTTCTTGCCTTCTAGCAGAATTGTTATTTGGCAGTTAAGGAGGGTTTTATAGAGTGGTCTTCATTCAAAGCAGCTTGGCTCACTAAGCCAGCTGCTTGCTGTAGTTTGTGGGTTATTGGGCAGCATGAGCAGTGAGGGACTTCTGCACTCTCACTGCATTATTGCTATTAAAAAAAATGCAGGTTGCTGGAGGCAGCTTTTTTCAGGGCCGTGTTAGACTGGGGGGACCTCCCAGTCTGACACCTGGGCCTTTCCTGTCACAGGCACCAGCTAAGGCCCGTGTCCTTCAGTCTCGCATTCCTCCTCGATTTGCTAAGAAGCAGAACAGCCTTTGCTTGGAGCAAAGTGATGTAACAGTGTCTGGAAACAGTCTGGGCACAGAGATCTGGGAGAGCAACAGCCCAGGTAAGTTTGGGTCTGTTTGTTCCAAAGGGTTTCACAGAGCTGGGGAATCCTCTGGGGTGTTCAGAAAGGATGGGGATCCATGCTTGAGAGGAGACAACCCTCTCCTGCCTGATGCTGGAGGTGGGAGGGGAGGTCACAGACATCTGGAGTAGCATCTGTTTTAAGCTGTACTGTTTAGCCATCCTGCTCGTTTGTTGACTGTGTTAGTCTCCTAAGCTATTTCTTTTTTGTGTCACATCAAGGTTCTACTATACAGCATTTTCTAGCCAGTTAGGCTGTATCTCCTTTTAGCTATTTTCTTATTTTGCCATCCTGCATTTTTCACCTCTAGCCCTGGATAGCTGGTGCCTCCCTTGTTTCTGCCTCTCCTGTCTTTCTCCTGTTGTCATCATGTTCTGTAAGAAATCTCCCTGTTCTCTACACTCACTCCCCATACCCTGTGTTCTCTGCTGCATCATGTCTCAGATGTTTGGGCAACACGAACTTTCTGAGGTGGTTGAAATACCCTTTCTCATGTCTAATAATGGAAGGTTAATGGTGTAACATGCACAGTGTACATGGTGTGCTCACAGTTGTTCCAAGCAGCTGAGCACTGCCCTCCGTTCTCTTCCAGCTCTTTCCGTTCAGTCTCCTGGCAGTGATTCCTGGAGCAAGCCTGTAAATACCTTTAATGGCACTGAGTCTGGCACCACTGAGGTAAGTGGCACCTAATGTGCCCTTCAGGTATTGTGTGGATAAAGTATTAATGCAGGTGGCTTCTATGCGTTTCATTGCTCCATCTGTGCTTAGTGACTCTCAGCTCTGCTTGTGCCGTTTTAAACTGTCTCTTTGCAGTTATAATTTGAGCTTGATGCTGCTCAAATCTTGACCCAGAGGGCCAAGTGCTGCTTGGTGTTATGTGTGGGTATAAATCTGGAGTAAGTGCGTGGTAGAGCAATTCCAGGGTTATGCCCATCACTGGATGCAGGCTGTGGTTGAGGAGGGTGGAATCCCATAGGTCCTGTTTGCGCCTCCTGCCTTTGAGCAGTGTGTAGCTGTAGTTTTAACACAAGGAGGGAAGGAACATTCAGGAAGAGGAGGTTCCTGAATGCTTCACCTCTGGAGGCCAAGAGCTCAAATTTGCTTTGGGTCACACATGAAATGAGTTTGGCAGTCTCAGCCTAGTCACCGTGTGTGACACTTTTTCCTTACTCTGAAGCCGTGGTCTGTATCAGGGCTGTGTAGAGCTGAAGCAGTGTCCAAGGGGCTGCTGCAGGTCAGGCCCAGCTCCTTTGCAGTTCACCAAGAGCGTGATTTAAAAAGGGGACACGGTCTTGCTGTTTTCTGGGATACTTTTTCCTCCTTTGTGGAGCTGGGTTGGAGTCCGGGGCTTTAACACATCTCGTGCTTTGCATAGCAGGGATTTAAAGGCAGCCAGGGGGATAGTGGCATTGACTTGAGCGCGGAGTCTCGGGAATCCTCCGCAACCTCCTCTCAGCGCAGCTCTCCATATGGCACCCTCAAACCAGAGGAGATGAATGGGGCTGGCCTGGTGGACCCAAAGCCTGACTGCCAGAAGGAGCAAGTGCAGAAGCAATCTGATAAAAAGGTAATCTGGATTTGCAGCCAAGCCAGAGCGCAGAGTGAGAGACCTTGTGGAGTGGTTGTGTTGTTCTTGATAGCATTTTTTTAAGGCTTGAGATCGGGTTATTCAGTCTTTGTGTCTCAGCCTCTGTGCTTTCCTGTTAAGGATTCAGATCAAGGCTCAGGACAGAACAAGGAACACAAGCCTGGACCAATCGGCAACGAACGCTCCCTGAAAAACAGAAAGGGTTCGGAGGGAACGGAACGGCTGGAAGGGAATATTCCCCCTGTTAATGGGGTGGAAATTCACGTGGATTCTGTACTTCCTGTGCCACCCATTGAATTTGGAGTAAATCCTAAAGTGAGGATTGAATTTAATTTTATCTTCTTGGTGGTTTGAGCTTGTTGAGACATTAAAGGTGGTTTGAGGCAGAAGGATTATTTAGAGGAAGCATCCGGCTGTAGATTTACCTTAGAATTTCATTGCTGACACAAACCAGGTGTCTTGGGAAATATGTAGTATCCACTTGGAAATACTGTCCCAAGGACCAGCTGGGGTGGTAAGAGGTGAGGGGAAAAATGATGGCCATCTAAGCCTTTGTGTACCTCTGGGGGTTACCTGCTGCTGAGTGCTGAGAAGTGTCCTATGTTCTCTTCCAGCAAGGCTTTACTGGAAGACAATCTTTAATGTCATGATTCAAGATAGTCATTAACCATGAGAAGTGGATGGGTGGGCCCATGGGCCTGGATTTGAATTTTGAGTGTTTTGTTTTTTCAGGACTCTGACTTCAGCTTGCCACCTGGTTCTGCCTCTGGCACTGCAGCTAACCCTGTCACCAAATTGCAAGATGCCTTGGCCAGTAATGTAAGTATTTATTTTTTTTTTGGTATTGATTTGTTGGAGATACTCTTTATTTAAGCCTCAGATGCTTTTAAAGGGAGCAGACATATTTCTGCAAATGAAAGTTATTGGATCAAACTGTCGTTTAAGTGGAAGCTGGTATAATTCAGCATAGAGGAGCGACCTTGCACAGAACCAAACCTTCATTTATTCCGGGAGCAAAATGGATCACAATTGAATGTGGCACTTGACTCCTGCAGTAGCACTGGGGATTGAATCCTTTGAGGTGTAGTAACAGGAGCTGCCAGCTGAGGCTCTGTCAGCCTTGGTAGTTCATGAAATCATCCTAAGAGTTTACAGATATTTACCCTGCACAACTCTCCCTCCAGGCAGGGTTAACACAGTCCATTCCCATCCTGCGAAGGGATCATCACCTCCAGCGCTGCATCGGCCTGAACCCCATGTCCTTCCCCACTGCAGACCTTACTCTTAAGGTAAGCAAGCTGGCATGTGTGCTTGGCCTAGGTGTGGATCTCCGTGGGCAGATTAGTGAGGGTGTAGGGGTCTTTCCCAGAGTGTTCTGTTAAGTATTCATCAGCCTTTAATTAGCTCCTGTAGAAGTTGTGCGTATCTGCTATTAGACGTTGAGTGCAAGGCCCTCTCTTTCAAGTCCTGCATGCTGGAGTCCTTGCCAATTGTAGATCAAGTGTAACAGAGCTTTCCTGCTATTCCAGTGGCTGGTCAGGGATCCTGGGTGCCTGATGGTTTAAAGAGAGGGAAACAGAAAAACAAACAAACCGCACCCAAATGTACAAACAATGGCAACAACAAAAAACCAAATCAGAACATAAAACGCTACTGTCCCAAACCCAACAAGCTCAGCAAATACCAAGGGGTGTGAGTGTTTGTGAGGGATGCTTGTCCATTAGAAACTGGTGTGGTATCCCGTGACCTGAGACCTGCCAGCTTTCCACTATGACTAGATAACAATGAATTTGAGCTCGTAAGTCAAAGGAGCAACTCTGGGCTTCGGTATTGTCCTCCCCATTTGAACTGTCTGTAGTTATTGTCCTTCATTTCTGTAGATGGAGTCTGCTCGTAAAGCTTGGGAAAACTCTCCTAGTTTACCAGAACAGAACTCCCCAGGAGGTGCAGGCTCAGGCATCCAGCCTCCTTCCAGTGTTGGAGCTTCCAACGGTGTCAGCTACAGCTCTTTTGGTGGAGTTTCTATGCCTCCCATGCCTGTGGCATCCGTAGCACCTTCTGCATCTATTCCAGGTACCTGCAAACTGCAGCAGCAGTGTTTGCATTGTTGGGGTTGTATCTGGGAATCATCCTCTGATTCTAGTAGATGAGAACACAGTGAGAAGAGCTTTCCTTTTCCCTAACTGACTTCTTAACAATTCAGTCAAGACAGAAAGAGGAACTGTACCCCACTTTGAAGAATGTTGAGTATGACTGGTATGAACTTAGCACAAGGACAACTTGCCCTGTGGAGTGGCAAGTCTCTCTGATGTCTGAGTAGATCTTCCTTACCCTTCGCTCTGTGTGCTCAGTAGAATAGAAGGGAAGACCTATGGCTGAGAGACTTCAACAGTCCCAATATCAGTATCAGCCATTCCTCTGCTCCTTTTGCCACTGAAGTCACAGGTTCTGAGCACCTCCTGCTCTTCATATGTAATAACAAATTGCTTATAGTTCACAGAACTCTGGGAGGTGGGAGGGTGCTGCTGTTCTTGAGTTAGGGGAAAAGGTTAAGCTCAGTCATGTTAGATAGTGTGTATAATTAGGGAGAGCATCTGGGGAGAGGAAATGTACTTGGAATTTTTGACTCTTGGGTCCTAAAGAGCTTGTCATATGTGCTCTGTCTTTCTCATGTCTCACTTCAAGAATAGAGTGGAATGTGTAGTGACTTGGTTATTAGCTTCTGTTTGGAAAACAGATTGTTCCAAGTCAGGTGGCTTCCCTCCTCATCCACTCTAATCTTGGTTCTAAATCCCATGGTTCAGATCTGCAGAGAACCACAGGAGTGGCACAGCAATTACTAACTGGTGCCACCCTTGGGGTGAACACAGCCTTTGGATCTATTTTGTGAAGGTCTATGAAAGACCATGTTTGCTCTTTCTGTCCCTCCCAGCTGCAAAGATGAGGCAATTGCAGAGCAGGTTTCTGGTATTTAGGAACAATTTGGAGTGCAGTTCACCAATTCCTGAACTGTTAGTGTCTGACTCTTTTGTGAGGGTGGGAGTCCTGGGTACTATGTATTGACTGTGCTGAGAGGTGGGAAATAGTCTGGACCTGCAGGTTTCTAGAGTGTACTGTGCCTGTATCTCCCCTGTACCTTGAATTTACAGCCTGCCTTCTCTGATGTTCAGGTAACCATATTCCACCCCTGTATTTGGATGGCCATGTGTTTGCAAGTCAGCCCCGACTGGTCCCTCAGACAATACCTCAGCAGCAAAGCTACCAACAGGTAAGGGAGCAACACAGCTTGCAGATGGTTTCTCGAGGAGTCTTCGGGGTGGCATGTAAGAAATTAGGAGTTGTTTATCTGTCTCATAGCCCAGAGGAGTTCAGATGTGGATCCCTTTAGGTTCCTTGAATGCTGCTTCCCAACAGGTGTCAGTCAGGGAAACTGAAGGAAGGGAGTTGAGTTTTCCCTCTTTTGTACCAGTGCCCTTGGACTGGGTTTAACTGAGGCGTCTGTGTGAGGTAAAGTGATTTTCAGTAGATTCCACAGCCAGTCAATACTGATGAGTAATTTCACTAGTAAATAGGGTGTTGATAGTGTTGGGAGAGCCCCCTTCAAGGTAAGAGTGCAGGCAGGTGAGAGCTGGGATTGTCAGTGTGTGGAGCATGTTGGTTCCCTCCTGTGTCCATCAAAAACCTCTTTCAAGCATCAACCTCTTGGTGCCTATGCAGTGTCTTCCCTGGCAGAGTACTGCTGTTGTGTGGAATGATGCAGGGACTGGGTAAAGGCACAGGGTAGGTAATTGTCAGGCAGATTGACTCATGGAGAGTTTCTGGCTCCTCTTGTACCTCTCAGTCATACTAATTTCTTCTGCAGGCTGCTGCTGCTCAACAGATTCCCATTTCCCTCCACACATCCTTACAGGCCCAAGCTCAGCTTGGACTGAGGGGTGGTCTGCCTGTTTCCCAGTCCCAGGAGATGTACAGCTCCATACAGCCCTTCAGGTAACTGCTTCCAGTTTTCATTTCCTTGTGGCTTGCTCTCTTATGTTCCTGATGTCTGTGTGCATCATTCAGATATTCCAGACTCACCTTGTCTTTCCCTTTAGTTGGAGTCGTGTTTCCTTTCACCTGGGCAGTGTTAATAGGGGAGAGCATGAGCATGAGAATGAAGTATCAGAATTAGTCCTTCAGTGCCTCAAAAACCTAGACACTAAGGTTTAAAAAAAACACTTTTGTTTTGTTTTTTTTTGTGAAGAATTTTGGAATCTTTAATTTCTGATTTTTTTTTTTTTCTGCCTTGCAAAACTGCTGCAGACTTCTGGTAACCTGAATCCTCTTTTTGCTACTTCAGAGGTTGTTATACGGGATATTGAAACATGAATTTTGGATGCTACACAATCTCGTTCTGTTGAATATTCCTGCAACACAAGGACATGGTTGTAAAAGCTTAAAAGTGGAAATAAAAAACCCTTGTAACTAAAATGGAAAGTGGTATCACAGCTTATTTCTAAGCTGTCAGTTTAGTAGCCTGAGAACTGATTGCAGGCCAGATTTGTTTTGGCAGGGTGTGTTTGTATAGTCTCCAAAAGTTTTCTGCATAATGACTTGAGCATGTTTCTCTTCTGCAGGTCTCAGGTGTATATGCACCCCAGTCTGTCTCAGCCCAGCACCATGGTCCTGACAGGAGGCACTGCTCTGAAGCCTCCATACTCTGCCTTCCCAGGCATGCAGCCCTTGGAGGTGGTGAAAACCCAGTCTGGGTCCCCCTATCAGCCCATGAACGGAAGCCAGACACTGGTTTATGAAGGGCAAATAAACCAGGCTGGTATGGGAGCCTCCCAGATGATGGACTCTCAGCTCACCCAGGTTAGGAGCAGGGCTGGCCAACCACTCTCTTGTCCAGCCTTTTTCACAGCCGCTTGTCTGTGACAATGGGTTGAAGTGCTATTTGTCCTGATTCATGTGTCTGTGTGAACTGAGCTCTTCACTAAGAGGCAGAAGATTTCCCTGAGACACTCTGTTCTGGGAACCATTGTTTCAGACGTGCAGCACCTTATTTAATGAGATTCCTGCTAATACCTTGTCTGTCCCTGCTGAGATGTGATTTTGTAAGCTGGGAGTCAAACCTTGCAGTACTGCCTGCATAGCAGGCCATGATACACTAGTTGTCCTAAAAGTACCTCTTCTGAGAGCCAAATCCCAGTCATCTCCACGTTTAACTTGGCTTCCAGTCTAACGAGGAACTTGTTTTAAAGGCTCATCCGTCTTCTCAATTCATTTCTTATCCAAGTCTTATTTACAACTTCTGCTGATCTGTTTGGCAGAATCTTAACAAGAATTTCAATGTGTGAAAAAGTTTTTCTAAAGCATGGTTCACATAAAGACATGGAATCCTACTGTGAGCTTAACTGTGTTTGTGGTCGTGTGCTGCAATTTCTGGAGAAGTTTGATACTTTTGTTAAACTCAACGTTTATTTTGTACAACATGTTAAGGTTTATTTTTTGTTTCAGAGGGATTTTTATGTTGTGACTGACGTAAAGAGTTAATCCTGAAAGTAACTTAGGTGAGGAAAATACAGAGAATACTGGCAAACTAAATATGTGAAGAAATGGTTTATCAATCATAAGCGAGTAACTTGATCTCTTTTGCCAGCCTTTGATTGATACATTTATTTATTCCCGAATGTTGTCTTAGGACCTCCCAAATCCAGAAATTGTGAGAAAATCAGAGGGAACAGGAGACAGTCCTAAGCTGCATTGGTTTTTTTTAATTATTCTTAATTACTGCCATCACTGATGTGAAGCTCACTGCAGAACAATAGAGCTAAGCTTCCCATCACTTTCTCTAGGGGTTCAATCCCCAAAGTTCTTTGGTGTGAAAGTATAGGAGACTTTCTAGTTTGGGCAGCAAAGGTGCAAACAAAATGTGTGACCTGAGCTGTCTGACACTGCCATCGTATCAAGGGAAGATACACCCGTGCAGTGACCATGAGGAGGACTGGGAGACTGGGGGAAGGCTCTAGGCAAGGAGGAAAGCCCTGTGTCCATGTGCAGTTGTGTTAACTTAATGGCATGTTAAAAGCCCAGCTGATAAGGGTGTTGGCAGCACTGCCAGAACATCCATTTCAGTGTGAAAGTCCCTCTTCTAGTGATTTGTATTTATTCCATGCCAGACTGCACTGCTTGGGAGCTTCCTTTCAGCAGTGCTGTGCTTTCAGGGTGTTGGGAGGCAGTGTGTCAGGCACGAGATTGTTGCTGCCATTGAGGTAACTGCGTGTCCTTGTCACACAGCTGACAATGCCTGTGCCTGGCTCCCAGCTCCCTCTGCCCCGCTACGGCTCTGGCCAGCAGCCCCTGCTTCTACCACAGTCCATCCAGCTTCCTCAGGGGCAAAACCTGCCTGTGGGAGCTCCCCGAAGAATCCTGCCTCCTGGATCCCAGCCTTCTGTCCTTGCTGCCAGCAGGGAGGTAAGGATTAGCTCCTGGTGCTCATTGGGGCATTCAGTAACCCCTTCTGTGTTGAAGTTTTGCTCCTTGTTAAAGGGGAGAATGGCTTGTTTGGGATCCTTAAACATCCAAGCCAAGCATTGGTGTTAAACTGAAGGAACCCTTTACCCCACATCTCCAGCATGCAGGCCAGCAGTTTTCAGGTTTTGCTGCTGGTCACCATTCTGTTTCCAGGGAGCCACATCCTGCCTTGATCCAGTTTGGAGTCTCCAGTTTTATTACATGTTTACACAGGTTTCCCCAGAGTGCTTGAGGGGTGGTGAGCTCCAGACACAGTTGGAATACTGCCCAGATATTTCACTCTGTTGTGAAGCTTGTCCATTTGAGTAGGTATATTAATGTCATGTCTGGTTTGATGGATTCGTATCATAAGTTTGTCTATTATAGGGGAGAGAGAGCACAGCAATTAACTTCCAGGTTCTGTGTTTGCTTGTGCTGCTGGCTTGGTGGTTTAATACAAACAGATTATTTCACTTACAAGCCTCACTTTCTTCTCCTGAAAAATATTTCTTCTTTTAATGGGCACGATGGGGAGAAGGGCAAAGATTTGACTTAAGTGTTTATATGAAGTAACAAGTGAGGAGTTACGAATGCAAAGATGATTCTCTCACTCATTTTCCTCTGTAGTCCTCCCAGATGGAAATGAAAGGGTTTCATTTCTCTGATGGTAAACAGAGTATGTCCTCTGGAGGGTCTGTACCATCACCACATACCTACAGGTGAGATATTTATGCCACTTGGGGTCTGTAGTGAGGATGGGAGAGAAACAGCATCCCCTTTGCAGGGATGTGATTTATGTATCATCCCTATGCAAGATCCACTTGGGTTTTCATGTGTGGAGTGTGCTTACTGCAGTCCAAATACTTGAAGCAAAATGCATGATCATGACTTTCGTTTTGGGTTTGGGTCAGTGTGTATCTGGCTTGGCCCTTAGTGGGAAGTGTGTTAAGCTACTTGTTCACTGAGTCTCAAAGACAGATTGGAATTGATGCTTTTGTGTATTCTTGTGAAGGTGGAACATTTGAGGGTCATTGAACAAATTTTTTGGTTTCTAGCATGGTCCTTAAGATTGGAGTGCTCATGTCTAGACATACCAGACCTTCACATCATGGAGGCTTTTGGGACGTGCAGTTATTTCATTTTTTTTTCCCCTACCCAAGCCATGTATTGCCTTTGGGAATGTGTAGCTCAGTGATCTACACAGCACAGACCTGTGCCCTGTCTACTGCTGCTTTCTGCTGTCTTTTTTTTTCTTTCACACATGAATAAGGTTCTCATTCCGTTGTAGAATTTACTCCATGAATGTTGTCGACTCTTCGATTTCCAGGCCTAGCTCTGCCAGCCCAAGCGGGAAGCCGTCGGGACCAGCAGTGAGCATGGGCTCTGTGCCAGGACACTACGTACAGCAGGTAGGGTGCTTGAGTTCTCTGTGCAACCAAAAAGTATCTGCTCTCCTACACTGCGTTGGGCTGCAGAGGAGAGGCAGCACGGCCTGTGTGCTGAAGCTCCATTTGGGAGAGTGGGGTAGGTGAGTGGAGTCCAAGAGTAATGCTGTGTGATTTGAAAGTCAGGAGGGATTAGAGGATTACCTACTCTACTGTGGAGTTTTTATGGGTTATTTACATTGCCAAATATGTGAGATGCTTTAAGACACTTAAATGTGAGGTGTTTTGGGAGCACATTTGATGTCTTGCATGAATGGTGGTGACACTTTGCTTGTTCTGTCTGCCTGGCTGTGTCTGTTCTGGCTAACGCTTTGGTTTTGTGTGTCAAAAGGCAAAGCAGCGGGTGGATGATAACAAAGCCAGTCTGGGAGCAGTGAAGCTGCAAGAAACAGCCTCCACAAGCCAGATGAAGCCAGTGCGCACAGGAGCGATCAAACCTCAGGCAGTCAAAGTGGAGGAGAGCAAGGCCTAGGAGCACCTCTGATGCCCAGCTGGTCCTGCTGCCTGAGAGGCCCTGCAGCTCAGACTGGACCCCACTGGATCTCCTGAAAATCTCACCAGATCTATCCCCACCCCACACTGACTGACTACAGTGACATCATTCAAGCCCCTCTCCCAACAAAGCAGTTTGAAACAGTGGATATGACATTGACCTGCTTGCTTTAAAAGAAACCAATCATGTGACTTTTAAGTGGCTTTAGCCATTTTTTTTTTTTTTTTTTTTTTTTTTTTTTTTTTTTTTTTAATTTCCCCCTCCCCATGCCCCATCCACAGGTAGCTGTGATCGCTCACTTAGCAAAGCCCGTCCTTCTCCTTCCCTACTTCTGTCTCAGCAGAGTGGCAACTGGGGGAGAGGGGTTAGTTTGAGGTTTTTCATTTTAAAGGCAGCTGAGGTTTTTACAAAAAAGCTGTATCTTTGTTTATAGCAGAACTTTTATATGTTCTCTCATTCACCTCCCCTTCTTTCTGCTTTCCTTATTCCTTTCAGAAAAGAATTCCCTTCAGCTAAAATGATGTTCTGACAAAACTCTGCTTAGTTTTGTATATGGTTCTGTGCTATGTTGAGAGTTTGAGTTTGTTTGGGTGCAGATGATTTAGCCTTTGACTATTTGATTAAAAAAACAGGACAGCTATGGCATTTGTTAATTTTTCAGTATTTTTGTTTTAAGCTAGAAGCAGTGCTTGCATTAGGAGTAAATGTGTGCTGAAGGCTATAGTAGATCAGTGCATCAGTCCTGAAAATTGCACCACTTCAATGTAGTTTTGGGGTGTCTTGTGCACAACAAAATGTGGCATTTTCATTTTAAGGAAAAAACCAAACAAACCACCAGATTTCTGTTGCAAGTTCATCTGGATCTAGGTGTTTGGTTTTCCCTTTTTGTGGGTTTGGGATTTTTTTTTTAGTGACTGCCAAACACACACACCAAAATATAAGTCACAGATTTACAAAATGTAAAATTTGTTAAGGAAAAAAAAAATTCTCCTCACAGCACATGGGCCAGAAGAGTTGGCTAAAGCCAACGGGTCTGTATGGACTACTTTTTGTAGTTGTGATGCTCGAATTCTTCATGTCTCCTGAGACTTGTTCTAGATTGTTTTCATCCCTCGGGGCTGCTCTCCTAAGCTTTGCTGTTCTCCCTTTTCTCCGAGTCTTGCTTTCCATTCCTCTAATTCATGGCTTTCTGTAAAATTTGCCTGGAAGCATGTTGGTAGGAGAGGCCCTCTGCAAGGCAGCCATTTTAGCACATTTGGAACCTCCTTTTTTTGTGTTGGAAGTACGTGGTTACAGAGGCAATTTGGAATCATCCTTCTACTCCTTCCCCAGGTGAACAGAAAAGGGTTCTTTACTCCTGATGCATATAGTGTGTGTACAGCATTGTCACCTCACCACTCCTCTCCAGTATTTGATGATCTGCAAAAGAAAGATCCCAGTAGGAGAGGTTGGGTTTTATTTCTCTGGCTGTTTGGTTTTGGTTTCTTTGTGTGTGTGCGTGTGTGTGGTGCGTGCATATGTAGATTTTTTAGGATGGACTTAAAGTTCCTGAAAGGGCTTGGAGTCCTTCACCTGACAGTAGTCTTAAGTAAAAACTACTTTCAGCTAACTTGGTTTGTGTTGTTTTAGCTTTTTCAAAATGTAAAGTAGGCTGGTCACCCTGAAGTGAGGGACAGAACCATTTTTGGAGGTGATCGCTTGCTCATGGGCTGTGCATCGGCCTCTGCTGGGTGGCAGAAAGTCATTTGGTGGTGGTTCCAAAGAAGATATTTTGAACAAAGAATGTATTTGGGAAGGGATCTGAAAGGTTGTTCTTGTTTCTTCATTTGATTCCCCCCCTCCTGCCCCCTCTTTCTGGAAAAGATCCTTTGTTACTTTCTAAGGATGCATTTGAAGTTTTAAGCTAGGCATAAGTATGATTTTTATACAGTAGCTTTAAAGAGCTTAGAAACCTAAACTAACTTAGACATAGTAATGTCCCCTCTCCACAGGTGTCCCCATTGATCATGGCAGAGAACCCGAAGGGAAAGGGATAGGATGGTACTTTAAAAAAAATAAAAGCTCTTTTTTCTTAGGTTTTATGTTTTTTTTTTAATTTCAGAGCAGAGTGTGCCAGCATCTCTCTAGCATCCTCCTTAAAGTACAGGGTTTGAGATTTAGCGACAAATATTCCCCTGACCTTCAGACATTTCCCAGACCTGCATCCTCATCTGCTAGTCCTCCTCCCAATGTTTTCCAAAGATTGCGCCACCAGTAAGTCATCCCACCCTCCTTTCTATTTTCTCCCTTGAAATATCATGAACAACAGAATTGTCTGTGGGGTTTTTTTAATTATCCTTCTGCCCAGCTGGCCCTAGCTAATATCAGCCCAGAATCTAACTGTAATGGCTAAAGAGACTTACCTGAGCCCCCTCTTCTCATCTGTTCCCTCCCCTAGACAAACTACTTCAGCTTTACAAAGACACTAACCTCTTTCCTCCCACCTGTGTGACTTTGGAGTGGTCAGACACGTCGGGAGAAACTGGGTTACTGCTAGATCCAAGTTCCTGCAGTCCCTCTGGTGTAAATGCCATCCAAACTACAGTACTTCCTGTTGGAAAAGGTCACCCTTCTTTCTCTTTTAACCCCTCCATTCCTTCCCCCCCAAACAGAATAAAACACTAGAATTTATTTATACGTATTTGATGTTGTAGGTCTAGGTGAAAAAGTAATTGTTTCACTGCTCTATTTATATATTATGTCTGAATTATTCTGTGCAGGAAAGGCCAAGAAATGCATGTGAGCTTCATTCCATTCCTCACCTTTGCGTGACTGTCAGCTGCAGTTGGCAAGACTCTCTCTCACTTTAGTGGAGTTTTGTGTGATGGAAAGCAGTTTTAGAGCCCAAATTTCTATGGTGCAATATCCTTCTCTGGCATATATATTTTTGTTTGTTTGTTTAAAGCTAGTCCAAGGTTAGTGCAGTTTGTGGTGCTCTGGAATCAAAAGGAAAAGCCTCTGATCCTCAAGGAGTAGAAATGCTGAGGGTGCTGGGATGCTGATACAAATCCAGCTTGGGGAGGAGGAGAGTGGAGATGCACAGAATGTGTTGGTGCAGTTGCAGAGGGTCCTTCTGCTTGAAGGGTTTGGGCCCTGATTTATTCCTTTGTGAGTTGCTTTTTGACTGGAAATCAGCTACCAGATTGCAGGCCCCTTGTGCTAGGGAAGGTGCAGGGTGCAGCGGGAGGGAGAGGTGGAATCCACCTTCTCAGCAACAGTGGGTAAAGCAGAAATATTCAGAGACTGACATGGCTGCTGCGTGTTCAGCAGACAGTCTGAAGCACGTGTGTGATCAGTTCTTTCACTCAGTGATTTGTAGCCACCATTCAGTGCTGCTTTCCTCACCACCTCAGCTGCTGTTGGCTCTTAATTCAATAACAAATAAATATTGAAATTTCGGGGTGGAGGCAGGGGGAAAAAAAGGCACTCCAGTTTATTTTTAAATGAGGAGTGAAAGCAGCACAGTCACCAGTGACACCAGTCTTGCTGTTGATGTCCCATCACTCGCTCCTGGCTGTGCCAGCTGTGCAGTGTCAGCACCTCTGGATGTGTTTGCTGCCCGTTGCCCTCCCTGTGCGTGTTGTGCTCACGCAGAGGCACTCACTCCATCAGGACCTCCCTTGCAGGAATGCTGCAAAGCTTCGAGCTGCCCTGTGGTTCCTGTGCATTTATAGATATAAAAATGAGCTGAGCAGTTTTGCTGTGTCCCAACTGGCTCCTCCATTCACTTTGCAGCCAGACCCCCTGCATGCCAGGATCTCCTTCTGTTGCTTTTTGTTAACCCTCCCTCGTTAAGCACAGATTAATTCTTTGTACCACGGGTTATTTTTGACTCGACAGCCCAGTTTACTTGTAAGAAAGTGGCATTTGTGAATAAGAATTAATTTACAAGTGGTGCTTAGTTGTGGCAAATGGGCACAGCAGGTGTGTTTTGCTGAAGCAGTGGAACTGCTGTCTGGCTGGTTTTTGTTGTTTATTTTAATCCAAAGACCACCAGGTTTTTCCCAGTGGCCACAGACACTCCCTTGGGTGTAATGGCTTGTCCTGGCTGCTCCAGATGTCCTTGACTGTCCCCCCAGGAATCACAGCTGCAGCAGTGAGGCGCTCACCCTTTAGCATGTCTCGAGGCGTTGTCCTTAGCTGGAATCCTCCCTCTGGTTCTGTATAAATTGCATTTGTTGTTTCTCAAGGGGATATTGTCCTCCTTAAAGCTTTTAACCTCATGACCTGTATAGTAAATTTTTTTTGGCCTTTCCTCTCTTTGTCTTTTCATGTAGACCAGATATTTGAAAGGGCAGACGATGGATAATTGTGTAACGTGCAACCTGTTTATATTTTTTGGAAACTTTTACTCGGACCGGAATTTGAATCACGGAATCACCAGGCCAGTTGCGGCACACTCTTTATTGCCCTTCTCCTCGTTTCAGTACCTATTGTTTCTCCTTTCAAATATGTGATTGTATTAGCTCTTTCCATATGAAAGAATTCTCCTTATTTAAATAAAAAAAAATTAAAAAAAATAAAGCAGGTTATGCTTTTCTCAAAAAAAAAAAAAAATCGCCAGTCCCTCGTCTCGTTCTTTTCATTAGAATTCCTTCACAGAAAGGGTGATTGGACAGGGGCATGGGCTGCTCAGGGACAGGGTGGAAGCACCCTCGCTGAGGGTGTTTAAGTAATGACTGGATGTGGTACCGAGTGCTCTGGTCTACTTGACAAGGTGGTGTTGGGTCAAAGGTTGGACTCGATTTTTGAGGTCTTTTCCAACTTAATTGATTCTGTTAGATACTTGAGGGGTTTTAGCTTGAATGAATGCGTTGCCATGGCAACGCATCCGGGTCTTCCATTG
>VYXB01000276.1:631497-651149 GCA_013397135.1 Pachyramphus minor
GGGGCGGGGGGGGGTTCCTCGTCCTGGGGCTGATCCCGGTTCCGATCCCGGTTCCGATCCCAGTCCTAGACCCGGTCCCTGTCGTCGTCCTGGTCCTCATCCCCGTCCAGGTCTATGTCCTGGTCCCGATCTTGGTCCCGGTCCTGGTCCTGACCCTGAGGGTGATCTCGGTCCCGATCCTGGCACTGCTGTGCCGCTGGTCCCGCGCCCCCCTCACGTCAGGGCTTGGGAGGGGGGTTCGTGCCTCCTCTGCGCCCCCCGGCTCGGAACGGGGGGTGGGTGATGCCCCCGCGGGGTGGGAGGCCTAGGGGTGGGTCCTCTGCCCCCAAAAACGCTCAAGGAGGGGGTCCAGGGCTGGGCATATGGTGGGTATTGGGTCCTGGTAACCCTCTAAGGGTGAGGGTCAGTCCTGCTACCGCCCAGGAAACTTCAGAGGGGGGGACAAGGCTGGAGGGTCAGTGGTGCTGCTTCCCCCTCAAAAGGGGGTGCAGAGCCTGGCAGAGGGGCTGGCGGTGCCCTGAGGAGGAGCACGAGGTGGTGCTGCACACCTGCCCCGGGGCCAGGGCCAGCCTGTGCCACAGGGATCAGCACAGTCCTGGCCATCGGGTGCTCTCAGGGATCCTGAGAGGCGGTGACAGAGAACAGGTGGGAGCACAGCTCTGCCAGGGGCCCCTGAAAAAGTCCGTTCTCTGTGTTTTATAGGCAGAGAGAAAGCAGGCCGGTGGCACCGCTCTGGAGGGGTGTGATGTGCTCACATCTCACTTTGTTGTGCCCTGATCAAAGCCACGCAGATGGATTTCTTCTGGTAACTTTCCGTTGTGTTGAGGTGAGTGAGGAGACACAGCTATTTTCTGACCTAACTTTCAGCAGTTCTGCTTCCTACAGCACCTACATCTGTGTTCCAGTAAGCAGCTTTTTCAAGCAAGAGAGTGTTTGTGGGTTCTGCCTGTTCCCTTTCCCACCTGCAAAGAAATACCTCTCTTTGCAAGGAAATAACATTTTTTTTTAAAGCTACCTGAGCTCTAAAAAGCTCAGGTACTGAGCTCACCTGGTACCTGAGCACGTGGGTTGTCCATCACTAACACCAGAATTTGGGCTGGGAGGTTTGCTTTGCACAAAGCAGAATATAGGCTGGAATTAAGCTGTTGTGTTTCTGCAGAACCAGTGGAAGAATAAGCAAGGTTTCCAGCTTAGGACTGCAGGCAGAAGCAGGGCAGATGAAAAATGTGTCAGTTTAGTCATTTGATTTTTGCAGTTACCTCTGCAGATCCAACAGAAACACACAAATTTGGAGAGCAAGAGATCTTTGGGAAATGAGTTACCACGAGCTGCTTGTAGCAGAAATTGGAGTGATACTTTCTTTTAGGTGGTGTTCAGCTCACTGTGAGCCAGAGGGTGATGCTGCTCTTCTCTTCTGCTCCCAAGGTTTGGACACACCTTTGACAGGATGTTGGGGTTTCTGAAGGAGCCTGTGGTGGTCACTGCAGAGATCAATGTGAACCTCGTGGCCTTGACTGTGATGGGATTAATAACTCGCCTTTGGGGGCTCTGCTATCCACGGGCTGTGGTGTGAGTAGAAGAGTTTATTTTCTGCCTGAGTGACACAGACTTGGTTTTTAAACCCTTATGAGTAAGAATGCAGGAGCAGAAGAGCGGAGCTTGACTGATGTCAGCCTCTGTAAATCACAGAATCACAGGCTGGTTTGGGTTGGAAGGGACCTTAAAGCTCATCTTGTTCCACCCGCTGCCATGGGCAGGACACTTTCCACGTTCCCAGTTTGCTCCAAGCCCTGTCCAACCTGGCCTTGGACACTTCCAGGGATGGGGCAGCCACAGCTTCTCTGGGCAACCTGTGCCAGGGCCTCCCCACCCTCACAGGGGAGAATTTCTTCCTGATATCTAATCTAAATCTACTCCCTGTCAGTGTGAGGATGTCCCCCCTTGTCCTGTCAGTCCAGGCCCTTGTAGTCTCTCTCCATCTTTCCTGTAGGCTCCCTTCAGGCACTGAGAGGCTACAATTAGGTCCCTGGCCCTTCTCTTTTCCAGGATGAACAATCCCAATAAAGTGATAGTGTTTCCCTAATAAAACTTCCTGAGGGGAAGATAAAGATGCAAAACCTCAGTGCTTCATTAACTTTCTGCCAACAAATCAGTGTTTGCTTTCCTAGAATCCCTGCAGGATAGTTCCAGTTAGGCTTGACATATTTCTGCCTCTTGTGTTTCAGTTTTGATGAAGTTTATTATGGCCAATTTGTGTCGCTCTACATGAAGAGGATCTTCTTTGTGGATGACAGTGGCCCACCTTTTGGCCACATGCTGCTGGCCTTGGGAGGTAGGGACTCCTGGAATTGGGAAGTGCCTAGTGCCTGGTGCTGTGGGAGACAGAAGTGCTGGTTAAAAATGAGATCAGATCCAGTTACTGGGGAGAAACACAAGGCAGATGAGAGATATTGATGTAGAGAGAAGTGGGTTTTCCTTTATTTTGTATTGTATGAGTAGAGTGGAGGTGATGGAGCCATGTATCCATTACCTCACTGTTATCCAATCCTTTGGAAAAAGAGAAGGCTGAGATGAGAACTGCTGGTGACAAGCCACGGACAACAAACAGACAACTCTCAGGCCTGAGTTCCTTTCTGTAGCTGAGATATGCACAACATGAAAGTGTCTGTATGGGATGGAGAGATTAAATATACATCTGACTTTGTCACTGAGAACCTGTCATTCCCAATTTATGTTCTTTGTGCCTCTGCACATTCTCAAGCACTGCTGCAGGCAGATCACTATCAGAGAGGACCCTTTTGGGAAAGGGGGCCCTCATGCCTGGAAAAGCTGTGTGTTTGGGAAATGGTTCCCAATTCAGCAGCAGTTTTTGTACTTGTTTTGAGACTGGAAGTTCTGAATTGTTGCTTATATTGTAGGTTACTTAGGAGGATTTGATGGAAACTTCTTATGGAACAGGATTGGAGCTGGTAAGAGCTGATTTTAACTGACATCCTTGTGAGAAAATAAGCAGAATTTCAGGGGCTGACAGATTCCTTTTGCCTGACAAGTGGAAATAACATTTTACCCAACACCTTCACTTCTCCTTTTCACTAAGTCTTCTGCAGATCTCAAACAGAAATACAAGGCACTGTGATTCCACAGCACAGATTTTCTAATTCAGCTAAAACAGCTTCAGTAGTACAAGATGGACAATAAATTAGCACAAGTCAGAATTAGATTCAACAACTAAGGAGTTCTGTAGTGGTCTGTGCTCTCTGCAATTAAGTTTCCAGTTGGTGCATCACTGTTGTCTCCTGTTCCAGAATACACCATGAACGTTCCTGTGTGGTCCCTGCGGCTCCTGCCAGCCCTGGCTGGTGCTCTCTGTGTGCCCTTGGCCTACCAGATCCTGGTGGAACTGCACTTCTCCCACCATGCTGCACTTGGAGCTGCTCTTCTGGTCCTCTTAGGTAAGATCACTCCACTGAGACCCTTTCTTCATACCTGGGGTTAAGAGTCCCTTTTCCCCTCAGGGATTTTTAGGGTGTATAGAAGGCTGGAGTAGTATCTCCTCACAGAGCACTGACATATTGGATATGATATTGGATGATATTGGAGCCCACATTCATGCCTGGCCCGTGTCAGTCTGTGCTGAGCTCCCTGGCCCCCTCTATCCTCAAAACCCTGCAGCAGGCTGCCCTTCTGGGCTTCATACAACTTCATTTCAATACTAAGCAAAGTGGACAGCCTTAACAGCCTCACAGAAAACCATATTTCTTGTATCCAAGGAGGCCTGTACCCCCTCCCTCAGAAGTTTACAGGATGAGTTACAACATACTGGTTTTTAACAGCAGGACAACCCTGCTCTCAGTCAGAGCTCATCTAATTTCTTCATCTCCAAACTGCAGCAAACCAGCCTGTGTCCTTAGCACTGTGGTTTGACTCTGTTCTGGTGTGTTCAGCTCAGTTCATTTTTTTTCTCTGAGGTGCTGCTGGCAGCTGCCTGAAAGGGCAAGAGCCTCTCAGCAGCCCTTTAGCAGCCTGATAAGAGAAACCTCTCCCAGCTACCAACTCCTCTGATTCTGGCTCCTTGCAGCTCCCTGTCTTGCAGATTTGTTGTTGTGCTCATAGCTTGCTGGGCTCACTGCCCTGACTCTGCCTTCAGAAGCACCTCTCTGCATTTACCAGCATTGATTTTTGTTGCCTTTGTAGGAAGCACAGCAGCTTTATCTGCCTCCTACCAGACTTTACTGCTTGCTCACCTCTTTGTCTTGGAGACAGTTATGGCTGTGTACTTTGCTCTGCTGGAAGGTTTTAGTCCTTTATAAACCCAGCACTTCCCCACTACAGCCAGTAGGAATTGGCTGTCCCTAAAGGGCAGGTCCTTCTGTTGGATAACAGTGCAATTGTCTGAGGTAGCACTTGTCTGTAGATAAATTTATCTAATTTTGTGTCTGTCTTTCTTTTCCAACAGAGAACTCTCTGATCACTCAGTCAAGGTTCATGCTCCTGGAATCAATATTGATTTTTTTTATCCTACTTGCAGTTTTGTCCTACCTGAAGTTCTACAATTTGCAGAGGCACAGGTAAGGCTGGATTGTCTCCCATACTTTTGGACATTCTTGTGGTGACTCTTTTTTTTGGTCACAGACTGTGGGTTTTTTTTCCTCTAAGTCATTTCTCCATTGTGTAGTTGAATTTATCTCCCTGTAAAATACAATGCTTTGCTGCTCCAGATGTTTTCTCAGCAGCATTACAGACTGTTTTAACTGTTAGCAAGGTTGGGGTTTTTTTTTAATTTTACAATAGAAATAAAATCCCTTGGGAGTACTTCTTTGCCCACCCACATTTTTTTTTGGAAGGTTTCCTTCTGTGCACATAAACACTAATGATAACAGGTCACTTAATGCTCCTTTGTTACTGTTTATATGCATTGAATTTAGAGATACTTGCCCTTTTTGTTCTATAGGATATATATAGGATATATATCTCTATATATATAGGATAAAGTAATATTTAGTGTAGTAAAATTATCTTTAAACCAAGCTCAGCCAGTGATTTAATACATTTATTTTTAAGATCCTTCTCTGGAAGGTGGTGGTTTTGGCTCCTGCTGACTGGAGTAGCCTGTTCATGTGCAGTTGGGTAAGTGATGATATTTGGACTTTAATGCCTCCTGTTCAAGGGAAAGTTTGCATATTTGTGTCTTATATTTTATATTAGGTAGTTGTGTAGTTTTTAACCTTGTTCATTTTTTCTGCACTTTCTTCTCAGAGTGAAATACATGGGCCTGTTTACATATATGCTGCTCTTGGCCATTGCAGGGCTGCACTTCTGGCACATGATAGGAGACCAGGCCTTGTCAAATGTAGGTACTACAACATGCAGAATGTATTATGTGTAACTTTTCAGTGCAGGAACCAGCCAGGAGCCCACAGAAAACAATGCTCTCTGTAGCTGGGTTTTCTGCAAAAATTCCTTGTGTGGAAACCCTCCCCTCAAAGAACAGTTCCCAGCTCATTTGCTGGGGAAGATGGAGTTGAGTTTAAGAAAAACATGTGTGTGTGTGACCAACTTTTCTGCTCTTTTCCATGTCCTGGTGATTTGTGACCCAAAACCTACACTGTCTCACATACCTTCTGCTAGCTGCAGTTCAGATCCTCAGTGGAAGTTATCCAGTTGTCCACAGAGTTACAGCTGAATGAGGGGGTGGGGGAAACCTAGAAAAGACAAGTAAAACAAGCCAAGTGCACTGGTATTTTTAATATTTTTCATATCTGGAGGATGAAACCAGTGAGTTTTCCCTCTTCCCCCAGGTTTCCTTGCTGTGCCATTTTCTAGCCCGTGGACTGGCTCTCATCCTCATCCCAGTGGTGATGTACCTGTCCTTCTTCTACGTCCACTTGGCTCTGCTCTATCGCTCTGGGCCTCACGACCAGATCATGACAAGTGCTTTCCAAGCCAGCTTAGAGGTAAAGGAATTGTGGCCACAGAACTGATTTATTAGGGAGAAAAAGGGGAAAGCTGTCTTATATTCACTACTAGAAGAAAGGTGTGCAGTCCTGTTCCCTTGATCCTGCACAATTGTTCCTTTTATGTCATTTAACCACTTTGCTGCTGTAGTACTGCTTTAAGATGAAGCAATAATGACTGAAATCCTAGTAACAGATGAAAAGCTTTTCCCAGTGAACCAAGAACAACATTTTCAATATTCTGCTGAAGGTTTGTCCCTTCCTACAGGGAACTCCACAGAAGTAGATACGGTACTGAACTCCTGAGTGGTGACACAGTATACTACAGGATAACAGTATGATTTTCTGTAGAAGAGAGCACAGTATGATTTTCTGTAGAAGAGAGCTTAGTCTGTCCCTTAGAACAGCATGACTTTAGGGATATTCCCTGAGATCCTGTAGTTTTTTAGGCTTTGGTGTATTTACTGTCTGCTGAGTACGGTGTTTGTTGCAAGACTTGATTTTTGTAGATAAAACCAGATAAGAAGGCACTGGTGCTAAGATCTGCTATGTTAAAATGACAGGTGACTCATAACAGAATTTCAGCAGCCTCTGGGTTGCTTTTTCTTCTTTCTGCTTATCCTGTCCTTACCCTCCTCAGGGTGGGCTGGCTCGGATCACTCAGGGCCAGCCCTTAGAGGTGGCCTATGGCTCTCAGATCACCCTGCGGAACGTGCTGGGCAAGCCCATGCAGTGTTGGCTCCACTCTCACACCAACACTTATCCCATCAGGTGAGGAATCTGGGGGAAAGGGTGCTCTGGTGCTTCCCCTGCCAGTCCAAGTATCGTGGTTTGTGCTCTGTAGGAATGAGCCAGTGATCTGGTTTGTATTGCTGGGGAGCACAGGGATGCACCCTGACACTTCTGGGGGGTTTTTAACTCTCTGTACAGGTATGAGAATGGCCGAGGGAGTTCCCATCAACAGCAGGTGACCTGCTATCCCTTCAAGGATGTGAACAACTGGTGGATTGTCAAAGATCCTGGAATGTGAGTATGTAAGAGATGTAAATGCCAGCTACATGCTTCCAAACCCAACCAGGGCATAACTTGGATTGGACATAACTCTTCTCTGCTAATGGGTGCAGAGGCCATGTGTGATCTGAGCAAGTGATTGCAGAGTTGGTCAAGGCAGCTCCTTGCAGGATCCTCCTCAGTGTGGTAAAAGCATTGAGGACTCTGAAATCCTGTCTGAACTGCTCCTGCCAGAACATGGGCTGTGCTGTGCACAAGGGAAACTTGAAAGACTCACAGGATCAGTGTAAATTCTTCAGGTGCTTTGCATGAAAGGGGAGTTCTGCTTTTTGAAGTGTGTGAACCATGGCATTGGAGTGTCTTGGTGAGTTTTATCAAACTTGAATGAGTCTCAGAAGAGAGTAGAAATCACTTTTACAAAATGAGTAGTTCTTTGTAATAGAGTGTGTGATGGGATAAGCTTAGAATCTGCTACATGGGGAGGGATTCCAAGTGGTGCCTGTACCTGAGAGGCCTGGTTTGTGCTGAAGTGTTTTGCCACTGTCACTGTCACTGCAGATTAGGACTCTTTGTTCTTGTTTTGTCAGTAAAAGCCCTTGAGTGATATAATTTCATATTGATCAAAAAGGTGCTTTTATAAGTTTCTTATGTTGCTCTGGGAACTAGAGAACCCCAGAAAGGCTGTGTCATTATAAATCATATCTATGTTGGGAAAGTTTGTCCATGGTGCAAAGCTTTCAAGTAGGGACTCTACCGAAGTATAGAAACCTAATATATTCTTAAAATTCTTCGAACTCAAGGCTCCTACAAACAGTGGAAGGTGCAAAGTCCTTCTATAGAGCAGCAAAATACAGGCAGCAGTTTGGTGAACTGCAATGTTCCCCTTGCCATGGCCCTGTCCAGAAGGAAGATGAGAGTCTGGTCTGCATGGTGGAGAAAGCCATTGATCTCTCTTATAATTCTGCCAAATTGACATCAGCTGTAGTACAGCACTTGTCAGACTCAGTGAAGCACTCACGTGTTCCACAGAAGCCACCAAACAGCTGTGGGATGGGAATAACCTTAATTCACTCCTGACTGACCTGGATTCAGACCACTGACCTAATGCCTGCAGTGTCAGTATCCCATTACTGATCCTCTGACTCACTGTGCCCTTAACTCGATGAGCTTTGTTTCCAATCTGGTACAATCTATATATTGCTTTAATTTCTCATCTTCCTGCTTGAATATCTATCCCTGCCTGCAGCTTCTTGACCTGACAGTTTGGTCACCACAGGGTTGTGTTATATATAAAGATACATCAAATTTAACCATTTCCTCTTGGGTGTCACTTCACCAGGCAGCAGCTGGTGGTGAGTAACCCCCCCCGGCCCGTCAGGCACGGACACATCGTGCAGCTGGTCCATGGCATCACAACCCGCTACCTCAACACGTAAGTCCCTTCCTCTTCCTCTGCTCTGCCAGCCCTGCCTCACTCTGCTGTGTTGCCTCTCAGAATAACCCCTCAGGGGTTGAAGCACAGTGACCTTGCATTCAGATGTGCCCTAAACTGCCTGTTACTCACGGATCGACAGTGGGGCAAGGAGGGACCTCCTGTGGTTAATTCCTTAAGCCATCCCTGTGGCCCAGAGGGAGGATGCTGTGTGCCTGTTTATTTTGTGCAGCTGACCTGGCAGTGGGATTTGATCTTAATCACAAATTGTTCAGTGGCTGTTTACTGTTTCTGGTGCTCTCTACGAGGGACCAGTGATGATTTTTCCTGTGTTCACATTTCATGGTAGTTCTGCAGATTCCTAAATACAGCCCCCTCTGTGAGCCTTCATCCTTCACTGCCCCTCCTCCAGGCAGGTGCAGTTATTTAGTATTTTGTGTAACTTAACCCAGAGACAACTCCACTGATTTTACTGGCATACTCCTGCATGAAGGATGTGCTCTGGAAGTTAGGAAGATGTGTTGGAGAATCCGGTGTGCTGTGGCTCACTGCCACAGATTCTTGCCTGTGTTGAAAGCCTGCAGGATGAAATTGCCTCCTGAGTGCTTCCCAAAGGGCATCTGCTTGACTATCACTCAGATTAGGAGGGGGCTGCTCTGAACTTGGGTTTTGCTGTGTCCCTTCCAAACCTAATTTGTTCACTATTGGAAAGCCCAGTGAACAGCGTCTCTGTTTGTCACAATCAGTTCTTGTTCTTCAGCCTGGCATCACAGGCATCTGCACTGGCTTCCTCTGAGCCTGTTCCTGGCAGCTCTGGATTTTGGGGAGTGCTCTCTCTCAGAGTAAACAGTGCAATCTGTGTAAGAGAGTTACTTTTCACTTTATTACTGAATCCAGTCTAAACCAATCCCATATGGTTTTGCTTTTTATATGAATTTGGGAAATGGTGGTGGAGGATCTTACTTTACTTGTCCTCTAGGCATGATGTGGCTGCCCCTCTGAGCCCTCACTCCCAGGAAGTTTCCTGCTATATTGATTATAACATCTCCATGCCAGCACAGAACCTCTGGAGAGTGGTGAGTGGTCAAAGGGAGGGGAACAGTTGATCATGTTCCTGCAGAAACAGCTGGGACAACATGACAATCCAAAGACACCTTTCTGTTGTAGGAGATTGTAAATCGGGAGTCTGACACAGATGTGTGGAAGACAATTCTGTCAGAAGTGAGGTTTGTTCATGTCAACACCTCTGCAGTGCTAAAGGCAAGTGTGTTTATGTGCTACAGCTTTGGTTTCATGCAGTGCTTGTATTCTCACAGACTACTCATCTCTCTGCTCCCAAATAACTAAACAACTACAAAATAACCAAATAAGCAAATAAAAGGAAACAATGAACTTGCTCAGCATAACCAAAGAGCAGTATGTGTTTTAGGTGATGATACTTCATCCCTTTTCAGCATCAGAGCTGTCCTGCTTCTCAGGAGGTTGTGACTGCTGTACACTGCTGAGGCTTAGAATTTGATGCTGAGTCTGTATGTAGCACGTGACAGCAACTGGAACAGTTAAGGATCTTTTCCTTCACTGGAGTTTGCCAGTGACTTTATGGCTGTAGCAGTTGTTGAGGCAGCACTGTGTGGTGACTCTTCACACACACTTTCTAGCAGTCTCTTGCTGTCCTTCAGTGCTCAGGTGGGGCCTGGGAACTTCCCCACTGAAGTTCAGCTTGGCAGCACTGTAAGTTCACAGCCACCTTTCCCTTTCAGCTCAGTGGAGCGTCTCTGCCCGAGTGGGGATACCGGCAGCTGGAGGTGGTTGGAGAGAAGCTGTCCAAAGGCTACCACCAGAGCATGCTGTGGAACGTGGAAGAGCACAGATACGGGAAAAGTGTGTCTCAGCAGACTTCTGTGACTCCTTACAAATTCCCTTAGAGCGCTGTTGCAGTTGGGTGATGTGTTGGAGAAGGGCTCCTGGGAGAGTGAGGAGCCAGGGGAATATCCTATGTGCTTCCCTTTCTAGCTTTCTGCCTGTTAGGAGGTTATTTCTGAGCTATGCTGTTTTCTTCCAGGCCAAGAGCAAAAAGAGAGGGAAGTGGAACTCCACTCTCCCACACAGATGGACATCAGTAAAAACCTCAGCTTCATGGCAAAGTTCATGGAACTGCAGGTGAGTGTTTTGTTATTCCCTTCATCTTTCTTCCTGCTGCAGAGCAGAAACCTGAGCGTATCTGCAGGCTCTGAGCCTAAGGATGCCTTGTTTATTCTTGCTGATAGTCTGGCTTCCTCACTGAAAAAAATATTTCAGAATGCACTTATAAGGGCATTAGAGACCTGTGCTGTTCAGTAATGAATACCCCAGTGATTGTGTAACAAAAAAGGGGGAGGGAAAATCTGTTGGGTGCCCAGAAGCTGCATGAAACTGAACTGTAATGGTTCTAAACACTGACTGTGTAGTGCATGGAAAGTGCATTATATAAGAACAAAATAAAACCTTTGTATTGATCAGTATCCATGTGAAATAGGCAAAAATCTTTCTCCACTCCCAGGTTGGGAACTTAGCATCTTATATCTGGAACTGTTCAACCACCTGTTGTTCCCATGCTGAAAGCTTCCTGTTTCCTTTTTTCCTAGTGGAAAATACTCACATTAAAAAACGAAGACACAGAACATAAGTACAGCTCCTCTGCTCTGGACTGGATCACAATGGACACAAATATTGCCTACTGGCTCCACCCCACCTCTGGGGTAAGTACAAGAGGTAGAATTGACTGGGAACTGGGTGAGAATGGAGACTTCAGCTCACATATGAGCTTCAGGAGTGGGAGTCATAGCAGGGCTGCAGTTCCAGCCAAGGACTCTTCCTGTGTTCATGTATTTTCCCTGAGGGTTGAGGTTTTTATTTTAGCATGAGATACAGCTTTGGCAGTAGTTGCTTTTAATTAAATCATGTCTTCTTGCAGATTTTTCTAAAGGTAATCTGCGGTTTAATAGTTTCCATTATTGATTCCATTTAGAAGATGACTTCATCTCCAATAGCATTTTTCAAATGCCTTCCATTACAAAAGAGTCTTAAAGCAGCAAAGTTTATCACCAGCTTTGTTCCAGGTTACTAGCCAGGCACATTCTGAGGTTTAATTTAGCAAGTATGTGTATGTAATATTTAAACTTACCTAAAAGAACCACTGCATGTCCTTGCTTCTGGCTTAGACCATCATCTATCCTGCAGGCCCAGATCCACCTGCTTGGGAATGTTGTTACCTGGGCTTCAGCTAATGCTGCTGCTCTGGTCTACATGTGTCTGTCCCTGTGGTACTTGATACGACGAAGGAGGAGGATTTATGACATCCCTGAAGGTCTGATTCCACTGTGTGTATGTGTGTCCAGGGGGAGGGTTGTGTCTTGCTCTGCTCTGAAATGCCATTATCTCCCATCTCCTGCAGATTCCTGGCAGCTCTGGGTGTCAGCTGGAGGTGTCTGTGGAGGAGGCTGGGCTGTGAACTACCTGCCCTTCTTCCTGATGGAGAAGACACTTTTCCTGTACCACTACCTGCCTGCCCTCACATTCCAGATTCTCCTGATTCCTGTCGTGTTGCAGCACCTTGGTGATCACCTCTGCAGGTATTTGGCTTTAACAGAGACAGTTCCCTTTAACAAGGGAAGTGACACAGTTCTTTTCTGCAGGGCTGTCACCTGGACAAGCTGCTGCAGGGAGAGCAGTGATTTTTTCCAGCAGTGGCCACACTCTGTCATTTGTCTTTAGAGAAACAGGCCAGGTGTAGGTGTCTTCCTTTTGGATGAAGCCTTGTCCAGCCTTGACATAACCTGACTGCTCTTTCCTGCTCTCATCCCAGGTCTGTGCTGCTCAAGAGCATGTTCAGTGCACTGATTGTAGCCTGGTTCTCCTCAGTGTACTTTGTCTACTGCACCTTCAGCCCCGTGACCTACGGGCAGCCCGCGCTGTCCGCGGCAGAACTCAAGGACCTGCGCTGGAAGGACAGCTGGAACATCCTCATCCGAAAACAGTGACCACTACAATCGTGTTACAGCCAAAAGGAAACACCTTTTGTGCAAAGCCAAGGATTTATTGTTAGTATAACTGACATCTTAACAGTTGGATCAAGGAATTGATAGTAGTCCAGATCTAACGATTACAGGGAAAGAAAAGAGCGCTGTTACAGAAAAGCTCTCAGCAGGAATACAGTTATGAGCACAATTCCCAGTTTCTGCCCCTGTACATTCACCCTTCTGCTGCCCCTCGGGGCCTGAAGGTTGGTCACTTCAGGCAAGAGCATCCCAGCTCCTTTGCTGGCAAGGACATGCTGCAACAATTTCTTCTTCCTCTTTCCTGACAGTGGTGGTTTCCTCCTTCTTGCACTGCATTGCACTGAGGGCTATTTCATGTGTTTCCCAACACCTTGGTCTACAATTCCATGATAAAAGTTAATGAAAAATGGGCACTCTCCAGCACATCAGATATTTTTCTCTGGTTACTTCTAAAAAAAAAGGTCTTCCCTGCTCTGAAGCTTATCCATCCTTTAACAATCAGTAACTGGCCCTGCAGCCTTCAGCACCATCCCATGACTATATTCCTCAACAATGCATTATTTGGCCCCACTTTCACTGCTCTGCTATCATCCTCATTTATGTAAATACAGCATTAAGCCACATTTATAAATAGTTCATTCTGCATAGACTAATGACTTGTTACTATTATCTATGTGTAATCATTTGGCATAACCATCATTTTTAAGAAGATAAGCAAAAATAAAAAGACATTAGAAAATTGCTGTTACAACTAAACAAGCTAAAACAAGGCTTCAGGCAAGCCAGGTAGTCAGCCAGAGCCTGAAGAATAATCCTCTGGCCTTGTGGCATTGATGTGAAGCCTGAGGCCTGTTACCAGCCATGGCTGTATTGTATTTACTGGGCTGCAGGGTTATAGCTCAAATCCCACGGGAAGAAGAACTCTGGGCAGGGTAGGACTGTTCCTGCAGAGAAGGAAACCTGCTCTAACGTGTGCACGTGGGTTCAGGGTAAAAACACTGCAACCCAAACCATGGCCTGGCCTGTTCTAGCAGAGGAATTCACAGAGAAGGGAGAAGGCAGAGGTGAAGGACTGGGATTGCCCAGTGGGGGAATCTAATGGCTCTGTAGTTCTTTAACCAGGGTTACAGTACCTGGGCCACATCCCCATTTCTTATCTCCATGTGGCTGCAGCAGCAGGTCCTTTAATACAGCCCAAAGCTGCCAGGACAGCAGCCCCATAGACCAGGGGATCTTTGTGGAGTTCCTCACAGCTCTAACAAATGCTATTCAAGGCTCTAACAAATGCTCTGAGCTTCCCCCTGGCCTCCAGAGGAAGGTATGATCCAACACCACAGTCATTCAAAGTAGGTTTTAGTGACTATTTTGCTCCTACTGTAATCAGCCCTGAGAGCTAATGCTTCAGTGCAGTAGCTCATAGTCTAAGTCTGTCACCCTGAGCTAAACAGCACCCAGCAGAACTACCACTCAGCTGAGGGGATCACTGAGATACCAAACCTTCACCCATTTCCAGTGTTGAAAAGACTACAGGGATGAAAGTGCAAACTGCATTTCTTAAGTTTGGGTTGTTTTTTTTTTCTTAAATCTTCAGCCATGACAGAACTAAAGGTAACAATTCTGTTGAGTGCAAGAGCTCCTCCAGCAGTGGCCTTTCTGTACCTTTTTGCTGATGTGGAGCAAGCAGCACAATTACCTTTTATATAAAATGGTCATTTCTAATCACTGTTTGTTCATTTGTTTATTAGCCAAAGTAACACACCCACAACCAACACAGCCAGATGCTGCTTTTAGAAAACTAGCAAGTATGAAAAAGTTCCTCTTAATAACATTTCCCTCCCACCCTCATTCTTAAAATTACACCCTAAATCCAGACTCAAGAATGGTATCACAAGGACATTTTCAAAGGCCCAACCAGCATTTCATTTCAGATTTTTTTTCTAGACACTTCACTATCACTTGCCTGGGGTAAACTACAGAAACTGGGATGCCACTGTTTATACTTCTTGTCTGCCCCTTTTACAAAGCCAGACATTCTTGAGTTTAGGCTGCTGGAGCACAAGGCAAGCGCTCCAACCCTGTCTGAGGGTACAATGTGTCCAGGCAGCTGCCTGTGCCAGCAGGAGGAGGGTCCTGCCATTCCCAGTTTCCCCCCTTGCTGGTCTCACCAGCCATCTCTGGAAGTGGATGGATTCTGCCCAGCAGAATTTGCAACCAGCAATACAGAAATGCACTAAAAGACACTAATACTGACAAGGTCAGGTTTCTGTTTCCATGAGCAACTCAATCCAGCTGGAGCTCACACATTCAGTAACTGTGGTAAAGGCGACTATTTGGGTACAAAAAAATGATCATATGGTGTAGAGAGATTTGGGAGCTTAGAAAGGAATAAATTAGGAATCAAGAGACAATAAACTTCTTGGGCCTGTCCCTGGTGAACTGCAAGTTCCCATTTGTCCCAGACAGTCTCTGTCTCACCCCATCTCAGGGCAGAGATGCCCCTGCAGAGATGCCCACTGCCCCCACAGGCTGGCCAGCAGCACAAGGCCAGAACTCAAGGTGCCAGCAAGGTGGAGAAGAGTAAGTGCTGCACCTACTTGTTAAAATTAACAGGGATAGAGGGAAAAAAAAAAAGCAGCAGATAATTTTCCTGCTAAGGAAGCCCATCATCAGGGAAATGGGGTATCTTGCTAATCACCTGGTAGTGCTTAATTTTCAGGGAAGTCTTCAGCAGTAGATCTCATTTTAAGAATTAAAAAAAGGCAAGTAGCACTGCCTTTAACCAGTTCATCAAGTAACACAACTCCAGACATCTTAGGGAGAAAAGGGAGGGGTTTGGAGGGGAGAGGGGCCGATGGCCAGCTCCTTCCTCTCCCCACTGTGAGAAGGTTCACACCAGGATCCCCTCCGCTGCCAGGATGATTTAAAGGGCACTTCACCAACCATTCTGTCCAAGTCCTTTCCCAAGGTTGTCTTCAGTGTTGGTCTGGACCAGAGGCAAACCCAGGTTAGTGTGGACGGCTGCTGGACTCCAGGTGGGAGCGTTTTCCTGCTGCCAGGACACTGCTGCTCTCTGTGGGCTCTGGGAACGGGCGCTTGTAGGTCCGGCCGTGCCCGTTCATCGCCCCTCGCTGCCACTTGCAGATGTCACCGTTCAGGATGTCTTGAATGTGCTGCACTATGAGGTTTATAGCAACTGCAGAGAGGAGTGGGAAATGTGGGACGTGAAGGCTTTCCTGGATGAGTAATCTAGAAAATGTGCAGCATGCAGCTCTGCTCTGCTCAAGTTTTAACAAGCCCTTAAATGAAACTCTGCCTGCTGTCTGCAGTGAGGTCAGACCTCCACGGGTCACTTTTCCAGCCCTCCACAGGCTGAGTAGCTCACTCCCCTCCAGCCCTGCAGCAAAACACCTTTCCTTTGAAGCACGTGCCCCCTGCTCTCTTCCCAACCCCAAGTGTGTCTCCCCAGGGAAATCAGAGAACCCAATTCCCTTTTACCCATGTTGTCGACTCCTCGGGGGATGATCACATCTGCATACTTCTTTGTCTGAAAAACAGGAACAGTGGTGGAGGCTGTTAATGGAAGAGTCAGCTTCGTTCTAGGCAGGAGTGACCAAAGGACAGAAAACTGGGGCAAAGAGGGAAGGTTTCTGTTTCTTCCAGGATTGTAAATTAAAGCTCTCAGTCATGGCCACACCTAAATTAATTAAGATATCACTATGGCTAACGTGCACTGGATTTAAGGCCAGGGATTGGTCTTACTGTCCCTTTGCAAAGAATCACCAGGTAGAAGCAGCAGGTCAGGTGTAGAGTCCTTGTTTTTACAGTTCTGAGCTGCCTTCAAATATTGACCACTCCAGGCGAGGTCTGTTTGCCAAGAGCTGGTTCTAATCAGCATTTCATAAGCCATTGCTAAATCTCTGCCGAGAGCTAAGGTACCCAATGTGCATTGTGAAATTCCTGCCTGCCTCTGATAACATTTTATTGATCTTTACCACCACAGCACTCCTGCTTTTTCTTCCCCCACTACTTGGAAAAAAGCTGGCAAAATTCAGCATTTCTAATGAGTACTTTTACAACCCCAGAATTCCTTTGATCTGGAGCAGGAGGAACCTGAGTTAGCCTTTTCTAGCTTATTTTAACCACATACAGGATTTTGTTCTCAAAGGGTTTTTTACAAATTAATTTGGTTATGTGAGCACCTAAATTGTCCCTGCACTACATGGTACAGCAAACAGGGCTAGAATGGTCTGCCCCAGGTTTTCTCCAGTGTTCCCTTGGAGAGAGGCTGATGGAAACCAAGCTCTTTTTAGTTCCTACAAGTCTTAAGAATAAACAGAGAGTGGGAGTGTTTCAGTCAGAGGGGCCTATGTTAAAATAGCCCCTGCAGCCAGCAGTGAGGAAATGTGCTGGAGGCATTTCCATGGTGCAGAGGGAACCATTTCAGTTCCTTAACAACCAGCTGGGAATGGCTGAAAGAATGAGGCAGAGGGGAGAGCGTGGGATTCATGAAATACAAATACCAAAACACCAAGACCCCCCACTTCTGTGTCTACAGTGCAGTTGATCCCAAGACAACCCTGCTCCTCTACCCAATCCCCCAAAAAAGCCCCATAAATCAAATTAGTGAAACATTCCCTACCGGTAAGCAGAACTCCTCAAAGGCAGGCTTGACAAACGTGGTGTACTGGGTGAGGATCTGCTCAAGGTCCCTCCCGCGTTTCATATCTCGCAGAACTGGGATGGGGAGATAAAACCCCTGAGTGTTGCCACATGGCCGAGGATGGATAAGGAGCACGAGCTGGTACTGCCTGTGCCGTTACCTCGGCGGGACAGCCGCACATCCGAGTCCGTGTCCACAAAGAGACGGAGGTGGAACATGTCCCGAATGTCCTGATTGTAGAAAACCAGGATCCCCTCAAAGAGGACGACGTCAGCAGGATAGACCACCGTCGTCTCCGCCAGCCTGGCGGGAGAAAACACCCACAGCACATTGTTAAATGGGTCTCCCATCAGCACCAAGAGACCCATCCCCAGGCTGGGACAGACACCACCTGAGGGTTGACACAAAACCAGAACCTACCGAGAATGTGTCACGAAGTCATACGTTGGTACCTCAACTGTTTTGCCCTCAACAATATTTTTCAGGGTTGAATGCATCAAATCGTTATCAAAAGCATCTGTGAAAGGAAGGTTCAAAGAAGAGGAGTGTCAGATGCTGCTGTATCAAATATTCTGCCCAGATTTTTCTAGAGCCAAAGGAAAAACTCTCTGCCCAGTGTTTCACCAGGAAAAAAAGAACTTATGGCATATTCTTTCCTACCAGCAGCCAACATTTGCTGCCTGAGTGACAACTGCTGTGCTTTGTTACGGAGATGGGGAAGAGGCAATTTGCTGTTTATAAGTAACTACAACACACAATAAAATTAAGAATCCAAAGGTGAAGTTGGTTTCACGAAACCACTTAGTAATTGTATAGTTTTGTGCAATTCTTTTAGTCAAGAGTCAGTTGGAAAACCTCAGGCATTCTTAATGGTTTCCAGTACCCACCCCTGTGCGCCCACAGCAGCACCAGACTTGCAGCCAAGGGCAGATCCCTGTCCCGCCTGCAATCCTCCCCCAGGCCAGGGGAGCAGCTGTTTGTGCGGACAAGAAGTATCAGGAAAGGATTTGGGGAATGATGCGGTGCCTTACAGAGCCTCTCCGCAGCCGGGAGCAGGCCGGGATGCTCCGCAGCTCTCCCTGGCTGCAGGAGGGCAGTGCCGGCCGTCGGTAACAACGGGCACGAGGGAAGGACGAACGGATGTTTTGGTGGGGGGGACGGGGGAGAAGAGAACATTTCTGCTCTCCAGCACTTCCCATTTCCGACAGGCCCTTGCCGTGCTCCAAGCGCACCCTGCTCCGGGGGGACGGCGCGGGGCTCACCCGGGTGGTCGAAGTTGTACTGCCCCTTGAGCGCCTTGGCCTGCTGCTCGGCCGTCAGCACCTTATAGAAGCTGTCCTGGCTCAGGATCAGCACCTTCCGCTGCCGCTGTTCCACCTCGTTCTGCCCCAACAGCTCCATGATCTTCTCGCACACTGTGGACTGAGCGGGACGGGGGCTCAGCCGGGGCCCAGCCCAGCCCCTCCCGCGGCGGGGTGGGGGGGAAGCGGCACCGGCGATGCCCCGGCGGGCGCCGCGCAGCTCCCGCGGCCCGCGGGGCGCCCAGGGAGAGGAGTTCAGCCCAGACAGACCCCGAGCGCGGCGGGTCTCACCTTTCCGCTGGCGGTGCCGCCGCTGACGCCGATGAGGAAGGGCTTGGGGTGCGGCCGCTCCGGGTCGGGGCCGCCGGCGGAGGCCATGGCGGGACGGGCACCGTGAGGGGCGGGGGCAGAGGCGTGACTTCCTTATGGGCGTGGTTACCGGTGGGCGTGGCCGCTGGGGGCGTGGCCATGTGCGCTGAGCGTGTCCGTTCTCGGGCGCGGGTTCATCGGCGCGGACGGACAGACAGACAGACAGACAGCTCTGTGTCATTGCAGACAGCGCTGCCTTATCCAGGCTCGTGTGTGTGTGTGTGTTTGTCCCTGCCTGTTTACACCTGTTCCCGAGTGGGGAACAGGTACATGGGAACTGTGCGTGTGAAGAGACACCTGAGGGTACAACACAGAGACACGAGGATGGGTAACGTAGGGATAAGACGTGTCCAGTGTGTGCGCGCACACGTACTGTGAGCATGGGGGTGTGATATAGGTATGCACTCACACGTGGAGATTGTTAATAGCTATAGATAAAATATACACATTTTTATATATATTTTGTAGATAAATAGACACAGCCGGAACACGCAGACAGCACGTTTAACATCTAAACCAAACCCAAACCGTATGTTTATACAGGGGAAAAATCGCTGGGTAGCTCCGCTGACTATTCCCTGCGCCCAGCACCGGCTCCACCGGCTGCGGCACCGGGATGAACCGCAGACCCCCTCCCCGGGGCAGTACGGACCCCCTGTCTGCCTCCCCGGCGTCCCAGTCCGGGGGTCTCCATCCGGGGGTCCCTGGGCCGCGGCTCGGGGCCGGTCCGGGGTCGGCACCACCCGCGCGGGGCCCCGGGCAAACAGGCGGTCAATGATTAACCGGCCCGGCCCCGGGGCTGCGCTCCCGCCGCCTCCTGGGGCCACGCGGGACCCGCGGGCCGCGGCGGGGCCGTTGCGGGGTCCGGGGGCCGTTGCGGGGCCCGGG
>VYXB01000276.1:651317-739053 GCA_013397135.1 Pachyramphus minor
CCCCCGACGCCCCGACCCCGACCCCCTGTCCCCCGACCCCGCTCCCAAAGCCCAGGGAGTGGAGCAGGGAGAGCAGGGGGCCGCCGAGGAGCCTCCCAGCTCTGACACCCCCCAGGAACCCCCCGCGGGCCGTGGGGACACGCCCATGGGGGCGGCCACCAACGCGGCCGTCGAGGGGGACCCGCCGCCCTACTCGCCCCCGCGCCGCAAGAAAGTTCGCTTCGACTGCCCGCCGTGCCCGCCCACCCGCTCCCGGCAGGCGCCCATCTTCTACCAGCCTCAGCCAGGGCAGAGAGCGAGGCCCTTCCCTCCCCATGGCATCCCGCCTGGGGCCCTGCCCTACAACATCGTACGTATCCTCTTCCCTGATGTGCTCTGCCCCGCTCTGCAGTGGGTTCACCCCTTACCTCCGCTCCTGGGTTTCTGGGGTTACAGGCAGTGCCGCAGGTGATGCTTGAGCAGCACTGCCGGGGTGGGGAGAAGCACATTCAGGGGGTTTGCAGCTCTAACTGCTTCCCTGCCCTGCCGCAGTACACCGGGCAGCCGGGCATGGGGCCGCTGCCTGCTGTCTACAGGCAGGAGGTGCCCAGGGACCACCTGGTGGAGGCAGTGCTGGTGACCATCTGCTGCTGCATGCTGACTGGGGTCATGGCCCTCATCTACTCCCATGAGGTAAGGGCCCACCTGGCAATTTCAAACATCCCCCCCACGCTTCTCTGGGTCTCTTCTAACCCCTCCCCTTCTCTCCCTTGCACCAGACCCGGGCTGCGATCAGGCGTGGGGACATGGATCAGGCATTCTCAGCATCCAGAAAGGCCTGGTTCCTCATCCTCTTCAGCGTCCTCTTTGGGTTGTTTGTCTCCTTCACTTGGATCATCTGCGTCCTGGCAACCCTGCACATGCATCACGGACCCTGAGCCCCAGGGACATGGGGTGTGTGCCACGGGCTCCTTGCAGCTCACCATGGCCCTGGGGGCGGGCACGGACAGGTGAAGTGGCCACAGCCCCGCTGGGGCTGTCCTGGGAAGCAGGTGACCACAAAGTGTTATCTGGGCATAGGGGCAGCTCCGTCCTTCCTGGCGGGGCAAGGAGTTGCTCCAGAGCCACGTGTGCCTTTGCCCACCCCCTCAGCCCTGCTGAGGAACCCAGACTGAAGCGATGCCAGAGCCAGCTCTGGGCAAGGACTCATCTTGGAGCAGCGGCACCGTGTACGGGATCAGGCTCTGCTGTGGGATGCTGAATCCCATTACCATGGGCTGTCACTTGGAGCTGCCAAATGTGACTCTGGAGCAGACAGAGCATCTGTAGGACTGGGGCTGGAGACAGAACTAATGGCTGAGGTGTAACAGAGAGGCCCAGGTGTATGGGAAGCCCTCACCAGCCATTAATAATGTGGGAAGATAAAAACTCACATATGCAACTTCTGTGGTAATTTTGCACACACAGACACTGTATCACCACCTCCTTGCTGCTTCCAGGCTGAAATAAAATACAGCTGTACCCAAAGCTTCTGTTTTCTCTGCACACCAAGGACCTTCCCCCTCCTACATTTCCCCTTTGCCATGGCCTTTGTCCACCACAAAATTCAGGGTAAGGACTTCTGTAATCAATGAAATCAGGGTTTTCCCAAAAGCAGGTGGGTGTGAGGGTTCCAGACCCTCATGGCCCTGGACCTGGGGGTGCCATTCTGAGCTGCTGCAGGGGAGGATGAGCTGCTGGCTCCCTCCTGCTGTGCCGGGCCCGTGGGACACGGCCCCGCAGTTGCGCAGGGGGCACGTGCTCAGTCAGTGTCTGGGCATTCTCCTCCTGAGCTGGCCCGTGACAATTATTTCCAGAGGAATTTTGAACGCTGTTCAGGGCTGAAAATAGTGCAGGAGCAGCTCGGCTGCCCTGGCTGCTGCAGGGGTTATTTAGGGGTTATTTATAGCCCTCGGCTGCCGGCACGCGGCTGCTGCACGGGCTGGGCACGCACCGGCCAGCGCAGGGTTTGGGGGGCCAAAACCCCCTAACACAGGGAGCACGGAGGAAGGCGACAGTAGCAGATGTCCCCTCTGAAGTGTAGGTCTTGTACTGGGGCAAGGCCATCTCAGCAGAGGGAAGCAAAAATACAGTGGAAAAACAAAGGGAAAAAGAGCCATGGGCAGAGGAAAACCACGAGGGGCACTTGAGAAAACACGAGGCCACACCAGTGCCAGAGGCGGATTCGATTGTCACTTTAATCCACAGACTGTGCATGCACTGTAAACAGGATCATCAGGCGGGCTCGTTATTGGTGTTTTATTTGTCTTTAATATAAAAGTTACAGGTCTGAAATGTTCGGAGGAAGATGCCACCATGGGGATGGGGTTAGTGGTAAATCTATAATACAACGGAACTGCTTGGGGGGAGATGCCTGGGAGCGGGGCAGGGGGCTGGTGACTGGGGGCATCGCTCCCTGCCCCATGTGGAGAGGGGACTCAGACTCTTCCCTCTCCCCGAAAAGAGGTGATGGCCTCAAGAACACTGCCTGAGAGACACAGGAACTCACACCCGGCCAGTCTTACACCGGCATGTTCTGGGCTTCTGCTCCCCAGGGGCTGCCCCTGGAGAAGGGGGGGGTCTCTGGTCAGCAAACCCCAAGCTGCTCCAGGCAAAGGGGACCCTCCTTTAGGGTCTCTCCAGCCCTGCAAGCCTGGGATTGGGACACTCCGCTCAGCTGGGGATGATGGCAGAGCAAAGGGGAGAAGAGGGGAGGAAAGCTGGGCAAGGAAAGCTGTGGTGAGGAAAGCTGGGGGGCTCAGCCCCATCACACTGGATGAGGTGCTGTGGCCACTCAGTCCTCCCATCCCCACTTGTGTCACTGATCACAAGAGTGAAGAAATCAGTGTCTGCCTCTCCACTGCCCATCATGAGAATGCTGAAGACCATAATGAGGCCTCCCCTCAGTCTCCTCTTCTCCAGGCTGAACAGACCAAGTGCCCTCAGCTGCTTCTCGTAACACTTCCCCTCCAGACCCTTTACCATCCTCTGGACACTCTCTAACACCTTAATGTCTTTTTTTACATTGTGGTGCCCAAAACTGCACACAATACTCCAGGTGAGGCCGACCCAGGTCAGAGCAGAGAGGGACAATCCCTTCTGTGGCCAGGCCGGTGATGCTGTCCCTGATGCCCCCCAGGACACAGCTGGCCCTCCTGCTTGTCAGGGCACTGCTGACTCATATTCAACTTGCCATGGACCAGGACCCCCAGGTCTCTTCCCACAGCTGCTTTCCAGCATCTCAGTCTATACACACAGCCAGGGTTGCCCCATCCCAGGTGCAGAATGGGACACTTGCCCTTCTTAAACTTGCTACTGTTGGTGGTTGCCCATCTCTCATTTGTCGAGGTCTCTCTGCAGGGCCTCTCTGCCCTCAAGGGAGTCGACAGCTCCTGGTGTAAGTTGGTAAGGATTCCTTCCAGTCCAGCATCCAGGTCATTAATGAAGATGTTGAGGAGAACTGGGCCAAGGATGGAGCCCTGCACAACCCCACTAGTGACAGGTGCCAGCCTGATGTCACCCCAGTCACTACAACTCTGTGCCCAACCTGTGAGCCAATTGCTTCCCATCACATAACGCTGTTATTCAGCTGGATGGACACAAGCTGCACCCTCCTATCCCTCTGTGGCATCAAGCCCCAGCCATGACCTCTGCACCCTGTGATGGGGTGGTTCCAGTGCTACCAGCACACACAACACTCCCAGAACAGCTCAGACACAGCCCCCACCCAAGGGGTGCTCGGAGCCACTGCAGCAAAGCCCACACCATCGGCCTTCTCACCACCTCAACATGTTGGGCTTTTAGAAACCTTATTTACAAAGGAAAACACAGGCATTACTTCCTGTGTGGAAGGTTGGGAAGCCTTTGGAGATTGCAAAGCCTTGGTTGGACACAACACACCACTCCAATGCCTTTAGTGCCATGAAAACAACCCCCTTTTGAAGTGTTCCTGTTTAGATACCGTGTTTCAGTACAGACGATTCCTGTTCCTCCTGCTCTGGGGCTGCACAGCACAAACTGTGTTGAATCTCACACTCTCCTCTCACAGAAGATGTTCTTGTGGACAGGGGGCTTCCTCTGTGCTTCAGCACTTGGTCACTGTGTGAGTCCTGTGCCTGAACCTTCAGGAAAATAACCAAGCTGGGTAAAACCCCGCGAGTGGGGCAGCGTGGCTGTCACTCCCTCCTGGGAGCCAGGCAGACCTGGCCAAGGCTTTGCAATCTGTTTGGAAAGGAAGTAAGTGCAGCTCTGATTCACCCAGAATAAACAGAGGCTTGAGCATGCACAGAGCTGCTATTGAGAAATAAGTTAAGGATGCTCTGTGAAACTCCATGTCTGTATTCCAGGAGCTGCTGCCCTAAGCCTGCAGGATTTTGTTAGAACCCTGTAAAAACCTGCAACCACAGAGAGCTGAGAAGGGTCTCGCAAGGCTGCTGAAACCTGCAGGGCCCACTCAAACCCACTATCCAACTGTAAACCATCGGGGGAGGACAGAGAGGAGGGATGTGAAATGGCCTGGCTGGGGCTGCGCTGGGGAGGACACCCCGGGTGGGACACAGAGAGGGGACAGAAGGGCTGAATAAGGCACACTGAACAGATTGGGGTTAACACTGCATGTGTGGGAAATGAGACTGCCCTTTGCTCTTCCATGCCAGGCTGCCCCTGCCCTGCTGGCTCTGGCAGGGCAGGACTGGGGACGGGGACCTGCTGGGGCTCCTGCCAAAGCACGGGTCACAAAGCACAGCACCGAGGGCCAGCCCGACGGGGACCCCCGGGAACAAACATTTGGCAACAGTGAGAGGAGAGAGGAGCAGTGTGGGAGGATGAGGTGGCTCGGCTGGGAACAGGGCTCCTTCCTGGTTCCCATTTCCAACCCAGAAACGGAGCCGCTGGCTCCTTTGCCCGGCTCCTGCACCTGCTCCACAGCCCCGAGCCTCCTTTCTTCCAGCACTTGGAACACCATTGTCACTGGTTGTGAATTTTATACATACTGGTTTGCACTTTTTCTTTTTTTTTTTTTTCCTATAAATTCATCGGTATTCAGACATGCATCAAAAATCCCCAACGGATTCTAAACACTAGTATGTACAGTCCATATACTACAGCATTTCCTGTGCAAAAGCTAAGTACCATCGCTAAGAGACACGGGGCCACGGACGGTGACCCGCAGTACCTGGGTAGTCCGTGTTTCCAGGTCCAGAGGGATTTACCGTTGCTTAAATAACGAGATCTGAGAGGAGGAGGGGGATGTGATGACTGGAGATGGCGGGTCCCTGCCCACTTTTTCAGTGCCTCTTCCGTATCTACGACCGGTGCCTTCCTCCCACGAAGAAGGCGCCAGAGATCTGGGGCGAACCAAGACCCCTGTAAACACAAGCAGCTCTCTGAAAGCAGAGCTCCTCTGGCAGGCAGCGGGAACACTTCCATCCTCATCTCCTATGGATGAACACGTTTGGAGGTGGCATTGCAGGGGAGTCTCAAACCCTTGGCTTCCACGGCTGCTCCTGCCCGACATCGCTCCAGAGACAAGTCTGTGGGTGCTGAGCTCTTGCCGACCTTCCTTTGTGGATGAAAACAGAAGCCGGGCTATTCCCGGATGGAATGGGTCAGCAAACCAACACGCTGGCGCAGGACTCTCCTTCCACACAGCTCTCTCCCCGGGTTTAAAGCTGGTTCATGGCACAGAGGGACAGGAGGAGAAGGAGGGCGGGTGCAGCGAGCACCGGCCGATCTCTGCCCTCGGCGGCGGCCGCGCGCGGTCACCTCTGGCCGGCTGCGAGCGCCCGGCATTCCCATCCCCAGGGATGGCTGCCAGCTGGGAGGGAGGGTGTGTCATCCAGTGACAGGTACAAACATTGAACTCCAGTCTCATAGCTGCCCTCGGCGCCTCTGCGGAGCAATTCTCCTCGCTCGCACCACCCCTCCTCCTAGGTCTTCTCTTCTCGATCTGTTTTCCGCCTCGTAATGTTCCGAGGTTTGATTTTGAGGGACAGTTCCCACAAGGCCTCCTCAGCCAGGTGGTCACTGAAGTCATTGAAGAATGACACTATGTCGTCGTTTCTTTTGATGTCGTAATGTCTGGAAAACCACACAGGAGGGTTAAACAAGGGGGTACCTGGAGACCTCTCTCAATATTTGCCACCCCTGCCCTGCTCTAACACATCCAGCACCGTGGTCTGTGCCCAGTACTCATGACAAGGTGTGACACAAAAAGAGGAAAACCCATCATGCCTGTTGCTGAATTGGGAGGGGAAAAAAGGACCCTATCACACAGAAATCAGCAGTTAGGTGTGCTGCTTCTGCTGCAAGACAGCATTGGAGAAAACCTTCCATATCCCAGAGAACACAGGAATCAGCAATGGCAAAACCTGGAGGAAAAACTCATCTTAAAGAGAGGAGTGGGAAGACTTTGCACTGGATCTCAAAACTAACATCAGAAAAACGTCTTCACAACTTTTATCTAACCTAGAGAGGGAAGGAGAACTGCAACCAGAGCCCTGTTATTCCCAGCTCTCCTTACATCTCCATCATAATGCTTTGACTTTAGATTCCCTTCCCCTTGCATAGGGGTTCCCAGCCATCATCCCCACACACCCCAATCCCCACCTGGTGCCCCACAGACAGCTCTGACCCCCCTGTTGCTCCACTTACACTTGCTGGAAGCACCTCATGCTGTCCAGGATGTTGAACTGCTGCCAGCGCTTGGAAAAGTTTACTTTGCTGTCAATGTAATCTGGGTTTCCCAGGTGAACAAAGGTCAGATCCTGCAGAATCAAGCCTCTGAAAGAGAGAAAGGGGCAGCAGGCCAGGGAGTAGGTAAACAGGTACAAAGGTTAGTCACACAGGGGCAGGGTAGCCAGCCAAAAGGTAGCCCAATGCAATCCAACAGCCTCCCACTGCCACCATCATGGCAACCTTATCCAGAGGGAAACATTCTTCCAGCAGCAGATCCAAAGGTATTCAGGTGCAAGCACCCACCAAGCACAGCTGAGGGGCCTCTGAGGGGAGGCACTCATGGCACACTAAGGGTGCTGAGGTTGCTTTTCACCCTTCATGGAAAGAAGGACCAGGCTGGAAGAAGCTTCTTACAAAACAGTATTTGCCACCCTGCCTTCCTGTGCTCCCAGACAAATCGCTCCAGAGAGGGCCCATGGGCTGATGTGGCACAGTGCTGTCTTATCCCAGATGTCTGGCAAAAGGCAAGTGCTGAGCTCAGCAGAAGCTGCTGAGAAATCCTTGAAGGAACCATTTTAATGTGCTGAGGAAAGAAACTGCCCACTCACAGGTACGGGATGCAGGGGGGCTCCACGTCGGCCAGAGCCGCTCGGTAGGCGCGGAAGGACGAGGAGCTGTCGATCAGGGTGCAGTACTCAGCCAGGCCCTGCCAGGACACAAATCCCATGGTGACACCGCTGCTGCAAACCCATTTTCTCTGTCATGCCTCCCCAGAGAGCTAAGCAGGCCAGGGAGTTAATGCCGTCCTGGAAACACCTCCAAGTGATTTACTCAGCCTGGCCCCGACCGCGCATATGCAGAGCCTCACTGCCTTCAGCCTCAGCAAGCCTTGGTGTGCAGAGAGGAGGAGGCTGTTCTCCCCTGTGACTGTGCTGGCACTCCTGCAGCTGTCAGAATGCCCAGCCATGCTGCAGGCTTCCAGCACTGTGGCATTACACCCACTGGAGAGGAGTTATCCACCATCCCTCCACCCTGGGATGTGTCTGAGCTACTGAAACCACCCAGCTGTTTCATACATATCCACAGTTATCCTTCCCCCAAAGATGAGAGCCCCGACTGCTCCTCACCTCTGAGGTTTGCTTCTGCCACTCCAGCCTTCTGATAGGGGCAGAATCCAGTGCAGAAAGAATGGCCAGATAGGAATTAAAATTATTCAGCTTTCGTAAGTGCTGTGAAGAGGGAGAATGTTCCAGTTACTCAAGAGATCTGAAAAGCCTCCTAAGCACCAAACAGCTCTAACAACCAGAAGGTCCCACTACCCTGCTCCTTTAAGGAGCAGTGTTTGTGATTCACAGGGAAGTCCAAGCTGGTACCTTCATAATCTTTATAAATTTAAGGAGCAGCCTCTCTCGGTCCTGGGCTTTCTCTTGTAGCATAATTATTGAACGAACCCTGGAAGAACAGACAGAAAAAAAAAAAAGATAAACCCACTCAAGCAGATCTCAGATTTCTTCTTGTTTCATTAAAAAAACCTGATCATTGATAAGGATGGGCCAACAATACTAAAAAGCTCATGATACCTCCAACTTAAATGGAGCACTCTAATCCACAACAGAGACAGGATAATTTTACAGAGTGCATTTATTTGCAAGGGAAATGTTTGTTTGAAGGGCTCAGTGATACTGACAATTAATTCCTCCAGGTTACAAGAGGAAACCTCCACAACATTCTTGATTTTCTTTCTCATGTACTCTGAGGTTTTTGATGAGTGTTCTGCATCTACTTCCTCGCCAAAAATATATGTTATTTCACTTTTAACAAAGGAACCCAAGTCAGCAAGGAATATTTGGAATATTTGCAAGGCACTGGATGTTAAGCACAGTTCAGTGGCATGGTTGTTTTAAGCTCCTTACCAGTAGGACATGTTATTAAAGTGCTCTGTGAACTGTGTCAGGTTGGGACTCTTCTCTTCATTTTGTTCCTTTGCCCAAAGCAAAACTTCTGGGATCTGCCAAGGAAGAAGAGGACAGGGGTGGGAAAATACCACACATTAAAATGGGACTCCTGTCTCAGCATTCCCAGTCACAGTGTGTGTTTGCAGCCACTTGCTGACACGAGATCAGCTGTGTCCTACAACCCCACAGGTGTCCTGGAGAGCTGGCAGGGAATACCAGAGATTGTAGGGGCTGCACGTTCCAATCCCTCCCACCACCCTTTCCCCAGTCCTCATCTCTGTACCTCAATTTTATAGAAGAGCTCAGCATCCAGGAGGGTCAGCTGCTCAGCTATTTCATGGCTGTGGAAATCATGCAGTGTCCCTGGCCTGTGGAAAACAAGGATGAAGCACAAAGGCTCAGAAAATGTGACCTGTTTTCTTCTTTTTCTTATATTTCGGGCTGAGAAAACTTTTGTGTCCGCAGGAAAGGGATTCCCTGGCTCCCAAAGGACCAAGATATGGCTACATGCATCTTCCCTCACCTGGCTGCCACCCCTCGGGCTGCAAGAGGTTTGATGGAATTGGCGTAGCTCAGCATTTTCTTCTGTTCCACTTTATCAAGGATATTCTTGCGTAACACCCTGGCAAGGCTCAGCTCCCCATTGCAGACCAGCCGGAAGACCAGGTCCATCAGCAGCTTGAGAATTTCCTCTGTCAGCTCCACTAAGCTGAGAGAAAGATGGAAAACCCAGGGCAGGCATCAGAGCTACGAGACTGAGCTACAGTTTGTACCTGTACTGAACCTCATCACTCTTTTCTACAAGCAGAATTGGGTGACTGAAATTCCTCCTCTTCCCAGCTCTTCCTTTCCCAGATTCCCCTTTTAGTGGTTATTTTAAAATCACTGACCCAGTTAGGACACCCCAAGAACCTGCTCTTCCAGCAAGAGGGTTCAGCAGTGCAGGTATCTGCCTGCTCAGGGTCAGGGATTTCAGCTGTCATCCTAAATAGGGTTTAGAACCCACACCTTCCAAAAAAACCACATCTTCCTAAAACCCACATCTTTCCAACTATCACACCTCTGCATGTTACTGACCCCACATCTCCCATCCAAAACAAAGAAAGCAACTCACCACAGCTCATCCACCACTCGCACCAGCACGAAGAAGGTGTTCTTACTGACTCGCTTCTTAAACGTGTCCGGGAAGTGGCAAAACTTCTCATATGTTGGTTGTAAATTAAAGAATCAACTCAGTGTGGTCAGACCACCAGCACCAGTGCAATCACCAGCTGCCTCAAGGAATCATAGAATCATTGAATGGTTTGGGATGGAAGGGACCTTAAAGATCACCCAGTTCTACCCCCTTGCCATGGGCATGGACACCTTCCACTCAACCAGGTTGCTCAGAGCTCCATCCAGCCTGGCCCTGAACACTTCCAGGGATGAGGCATCTACATTAGAACAGTACATTATTCTGTCTTGATGGAAACTGTTGTTCCATTTCCAGGAAATGAGGGACACTGATATGGCTCTAATTAAGTTGGCACTAAGCTGACACCAGCTGCAGGGGCACGAGGAGCCACTTACACCTCACGGAATTGATGCTGGAAGAGCAGGTGTACCTTGAAATTGTTCTCTCTAAGGTGGAATTTAATGAGCAGCATTCCTCTGCAGGAATCTCCCCCACTGGTCTGTGACATCTGGTCTCAACAGATCTCAGATGTTACCTCTACCTTCCTCATTGCCCAATTTAATGCAAGGAGAATGGTGAGAGGGGAGACAGCACAGGTTCAAAAAGCTTCTGCCAGGCGGAGAAAGGGAAGGGAACAAGGTTATCAGTAAGTCAGGGGTCTGCAGGACTGCCCCAGCCAGTCTGTCACCAACTGGGAGCTGTGCTGTGTCCTTGGTGAGCTGATCCCAGCTGGAGCTCTGGGAGCAGTGGCTCTGCTGCAGATGGCAGTGATGAGCCACAAAGCAGGACACAGTGACGTCAGGCTCCCTCTGACGTGGGTGCACAGCACCAAGGCCCACGAGGCTTTCACACTGCCCAGACCCAGACGCTGACCTGCTCAGCTGGTGGGGAATGGAGCCATAGGAATGGAGCCAAGGGGAAGGAATGGGAGGCAGGGTGCTCAAGAAGCCTTCTCCATCCTCTGCCAGAAATGCTAATGCTCACCCTGCACATCAGGGCCCTGCTTTGTTACCAGTTACAAGCTCAGTTCAGAACTGGGGGGCTAAGAGCCCAGCATTTCCAATGCTGAGGTTATTGTAGTAAGATGGAGAAAAGGCATTGATGGTTTAGTCATCTCCAGTATTAAACTACACCTGCCCATAATTCCCACAGCCCCTTGGGAAGGCTGAAGGTGCCCTTATCCCCACTCTAGAAAGCAACATGTACAAAACAAATGATAATTACCCAGTGATGTACAGAAAACCCCAACTGCTCCTCTCCCCTGACAGGACCCTCAGAAGATAATCCTCCAGTCTGTTATCCACCCTTCCTGGACCTGCCCTGCTGCAATTCCTATTGCAGAATGTGGAGATGAAGGAATTCCTGCCTGGGACACCTCCAGGGCCAGCACATCACTGACCACACTGTCAGCAGGCTTCTGACCAAACAACTTGCCACCAACTCCCTCCACAATGACTGCCCTGCTCTGATTCCTGGTGGGAGTGAACTGCCACTCATGGAAAAGGATATCTGTACTGCAGCTTCTTGATGAGCTCTTCAGGGGTAATAAATGTCCTGTATGTAGTCAGAAAGGCTTCACAGTACAGCACCAGATCTAGGGAGAGAGACGAAAGGCTCAGTCAACTCCACTTTCAGAAAAAGGATGTTTCTTGTGAGGTTGAGTCCAGTGGTACAGAGGACATGGCCACATTTTGACATGAATGGACTTTCCAGAACTGTGCTGTTGGTCTTTACCAGCAGATGGACCCTGTAACATAAGAGCAGCACTGACACTGCCCTGGCCCCACTGCCCTGGCCCTGGCTCCCATTTGCAGCATTGGAGTTCAGGGCTTTGTTTATTCCACCACCAAAGGGGTGAATGAAAAACACCCGCTTGTGGGACAGGAACTATCAGTAATGGGTCAACATAAACCATGGTTTAGACCTTGGGGATACTTTAAAGGGAAGATCTGATGGTGAGAGGTGGCTACTTGCTGTGTCTCAGCCTCTCTGAGGCAGCACAGAGCCCTGCAGAGACTTGGTCACTCTGCCCTTCTGACGAGGAACACACGTGTTTCGACACAATGCTCTGCTGCTGCAGATCCTCTGTCCTTACTGCATTCCAGGAAATCTGTCCCAGGACAGTGCAAATATAAGATTATTTTCAGCTAAATGAAGAGTAAATTGCACTGCAAAAACTGACACTGCCATGGCCATGACCCTGCCACAACACAGATGCTGACATGGGGCAAGTCAGCCTGTGTTAATTCATCAGCAGGATGGGGGTGCTGCAGGGCCCAGACTCACAAAGGCTTTGGGCTTTGCCATGGGCACAAAGGGTGGAATTTGAAAAAGCAGGAGTTGCAAATGGGAAAGCAGATTTCAGGTCAGGACTGTAGAACTCTCCTGGGCAATGCCTGGTCACTGTGGACAGCAGTGTCCAATGGGAGCATTAGCCCCAGCATAAAGCAGCAGCAGGATGTGCAGTGGGATGGCACCCTGCCCCTGCCAGGAGCACCGTGGGCAGACAGGGAGAAAAAGCTCCTGCTGGGCCTGCCCAGGCTCGGCTGTACATGCAGAGCTTGTTCCAGCCAGGACAGGGATCACCCCACAGCCACGTGCTGTAACATCCATCCATTGCCATGGAGGGTGGGAAGGGGCAGGGCACAGTGGGGTAGCAGTGCCTCTCTACCTGCAGTGTTTTTCTTGGCAGGAACCTCGTGGCAGTGATGCTTCCTCCTGCTCTTAAATCAGAGACTGCTGCTGCCTTCTGCTTACAGACAATCAGACATAAGCTCTAAAGCCAGAAGCTGGGTGGTCATGTCAGGGGTGAGCCCCAGGCCTCGTCCAGCTGTAATCCTGCACTCACAGCAAGTGTGTGTGGCTGTGAGCACTTAACTGACCACGGGTTTTATTCCTAAAGACCACAAGTCTCTCTTTATCCCTTATTCCATTTAGCTCTTTCGGAAAACTCAAATGGACAAGAAGCATCATGCAACAGGGCGTGGAGTTACATTTATTCTGGGTTCCCATCTGCCCAAAAGGCAACGTGAGGTAATACAGCTGGTCTGCTCTGGCACTTGAAGCTGCCAAGAAATTCATCTTTAAAGGAAAGCCTCTTAACTCTACCCCTCTGTGCCGTTTGGCTGATTGATTTACAAGCCCTGAATTCTTCTCATTGTAAGCTTAATTCATTAACCCTCTCAGTCACCCAAACAGTGGGTTAGCATAGCACAAATTCCTCTGTGCTCCATTCAGCTCCATGGCTTGGCAGTGCCTGGGAGGCCAAGCTCAGGGATTGAGAACCCGAGCTCCCTCCACCCAGCAATCCCCAGCTGCACCACCAGGCAGTAAAAATCCTGCTCTAGTTTTCCCCAGTCCTGAAAGGTTCTCCACAGCTTTCACCCCACTGCTTGCAGCACCCTCAGAGCCCCCTGTTCATGAACTGGAGGTCTAAGCACACATCCCCTACCAAGCAGCTGCCTGTCAGCAGGAACAGTAGGGAAGTTCTCCTAATGTCATGTTCCAGAGAAGAGCAGGAGTAAATCAGAGTTTTTCTATTCCACTTCCAGCATTTTTGTAAGGGATATTTCTACCATCTCATTTAGACTATTTTCTTTAATATACATATCTACCCTTGGCACAACCAACTGCCTCCTCCTCTCTAGTATGTTCCTAACTTTAGTCCTTTCTGCCTGGATTTGGTTCCCAATGTAAACTGAGAAACAGCTGTCAGGGGAAGGATTTTCTTGCTAGTTGAATGGTGCTGGTAAGTAACTGCAAACATCTCATGCTACAGTAAAACCCCTGTCATTTAAAAATGTACATGAAAGATATTTCCCCTCTGACTATCAAACCTCTAAAATACAAGTGCTGAGTGATTCAGCAGGTTAGTGTTTTGCTTTGCATCCCAGGAGATAAGGAGATCAATCCTGGTTAAGGCCATCAGCACAAATGTGTTTGGCAGGTTCAAGTCACTCTCTGGAAACACTGCTAAGGGTGTCTTTGCCAAAGGTCTTGAAGAGGAGAGCTTCATATGGGTGGTGACTGGGTTTGGAGAGATAAAGTGGGGTTTTAACATATCTAGAGCCAAGGGTTGCTATCACCCCTTTTCCTTCTCTGCATCTCCTTTCTTGTACTGTGGATTCCCTCTCAGAACTGGCCTGGGTGGCTACGAGGATGCACTCGGTACAGAGTGAGACTAGGAAGTGACATGGTAAGTTGAAAATGAGGGGTGTCAGCTGACAAGCACCTGAATAGTCTGCAATGCTCACAGGTACTGAACCAGACCCAAACAACATCCCTTTTTTCCTACTTTGGTGCAACACTCACTCCAGCAGCTCCTACATCCCCCCTGCCCTGACATTCAAAGGTCAAGGAGCACCACTGAACACAGGATCCATGCACAACAGGCTGGTCACCCTGCATTCCCAGAAGGCTCAGCAGGTACAGGGACACCAACAGAGCACTGTCACTGGTGTGCCTCGCCTTCCAGATGTGGGCAAGGGCTGTGAGGAGTTAATACCATCCCTGCTGCTAAATGGAACCACGAGGCGCTTATCCAGCTTACCTCCATTTACCACAGACAAGCACAACCCCCCCAGGTTGTGCAGGGCATCCCTGCAGACCCTCCCCCCGGCCCAGCTGCCTCCACAGCAGAAGGCAGAGGCAGAAGACCAGAAGATCAGCAGCCAAAGGCTGTGCCAGGCTGTGCCCCTCAGCTCTGCCCTGCTGCCTCCACGTACCTTTCCTGTCAGTCTCCGTTGCATGCACTAACAGGATGTCTCCGGATCCACCACGAACATCTGGTCCATCATCCCCCTGCAAGGGGAACACAGCCACGTTAGGCACGGCCTAAGGTTCCCTTCGGCCTGGTTTGACATCGCTGGGGTTCAAGATCAGCAACAACTGGCAGCGCACACAATGTTCCTGGCACTGCTCACAGCACAAGCTGGGACATGGTCTTCAGTGCTGGGCTAATCCTGGAATTTGAATAAAGCATTTGGTGTCCCAGATGAGGAGCTTACCCAGAATCTCTGGCTCCTTAAGGCCAGGCTGTGAAGCTCAGTGAAAGCTGAACCTTCTGTCCACAGAAGAATGAACACAAATTGCCCCAAACGCTCCCAGAAGACCATTAGCAGAGCAGCAACACTGTGTGAACTGTCTCGAAGTTCACACAGTCACGTACCACAGTGGCTGTGGGGTGGGAGGTCATGCATTCAACTCGCATGTTGATGGAACATCAAAACCTAGCAAGTTAATTCCCTAATCTGGAACTATTTGGCTGGAGGTCACCTGAAGTGATCCAATAACCAGGAGCAGAAAACAGCCCTGCTAATTGCTTGACCCCTGCCTTACCACTCTCTAAAACACTCTTTTAGCTACTGCATTTCACAACTCAAAATATGCAAAACTGATCCATCAGTCAGCCAGCAGTTCCCACACTGCAGGAAGCAGCTCACAGTGACAGTTCTACACTGTTTCAAACATGTAGATCATAAAGAAAAGAAAGAAAGAAGACATTGAGACACAGATCTGCTAGTCCAAAATGCTCAGAAATCACTGATTTTTATATGTTTTTAAAAGAAACAATGCAGCAGAGGAGGAGGATTGTCATTTCAGTATGCAAACCAGTGAAAAAAACATGGATTACAGCCATGGAGCAGCTTTGTCTAAGATGTGAATTTTTCAGGTGACCCTCTGGCAAGACTCATATGAAACACTACTCAAAGAATGAGTAATAGCTTTTCACTCTCTGCTGCACATCTCAGCTGACCAAAGAACGCTCCTTAAGTGCCAGTAAATGATACATTCTCTCTGTTTTTCAGAGCAGACCCTGACAGTCTGAAAGCTTCAAAAGCCTGCATGTTCCCTCCAGCTGCATGTCAAAGACAGCGTGGTTCAAGAGCACAGCAAGCAAAGCTGGCTGGGAGTGCACCCAAGGCCAGGCACAAAGCTATTTCTCAAACACAAAACAGTTCCTTTGGCTGCTTTTCCACATCAGTAACACAACATGTCCTGCTTGTTCACCTGCTGAACCTGCCGCCAGACTGAAAGGCCAACACCATCAAGCCACACCTGGATTTCTTGTGCTCAGGCTCTCAGGTGATTCATTCCAGACTGTTGCAGGATGAAGAGATGGGAAGGGGTAGACTGGGAAAAGGGCACAAGATGTGCTGGTTTTCAGGGAGATATCTCACCTTCTGTTAAAACCTCATTTATTGCTGTGCTTCCTGCCTGTACCAGCATCTCCCACTTTAACAACAGCCTGCACCCGCATCCCAATTCTGCTGCAACCTAGTTTTTAATACCAAGAAAGAGGTGATGCCTTGCTTGTGCACATAGAGAATCAGATTTCAACACAGTGTAAACCAAAGAGCACAAAAGCAAAGCCTGAATGCACCTACCTCTTGCTTCAGTGTTAATCTAGCCATGATTTCACTGTGGTCAATAAGGGACAGCTCATCTACCTCTTCCTCCAGCTGTGATGATTCCAAATTATCTGGTGACTGTGGCTGCCTGTGAAAAAAAGAGGGAAATAACCTTCATTAAATGACAGTAAGTACACAGACACTCTGGAGGTAAACCTTCTGCAAACAAGCCCAAATGTCTGGCTCTAATTCTGTTGCTTTGTGCACCTCTTGAAACAGAGGAAGATGAACCTTTAGGACCTGAACACTTGTCTGTCTGCATTTCTGGCAGGATTTTACTATGCCCTGCATAAGTACACACTTCCATGTCTCCTTAATCCACCAAATTTTTAGTGCACACAAATCTAAGCCCTTCCTCAAATGTATAGAGGCTGAGCCTACTCTACACATATCTCAGTCAGTTCATGACCCATTGTGCTGAGACAAGAGGAGATGACAGGCTCTCGTTTTGCAGGAAGGCAGAGCAGAAAGCTCTGACCATTTTTCTGGTGTACATCCCCAACTCTATTCCTACCTTCTTGTGCCTGGACATGTGCTCTCTATGCCTGTATTCCTAAAAAAAAAAAATAATATATATACTTATATTCTTCCTAGCTTTCCCTAGGCACAGGCCAAAATCCCGTGCACCAGTCAATACTTTGAGCTGATAGTGAGCTTTGCAGAGCACTTTGTGTTGTCTCCTTCACTGCAGGGATTAAAACCCTCAAACCAACTGCAGGGAGATGGGGGAGGGAAGTTGACTGTCACACACAAATCATCGCTGTTCTCTATTTTTGCTTTAGAAATGCAATTGCAGAGCAATCTCGAGCAGCAGGGATGCACTCACTCCACTCCTCCTGAAGCCCATCTGTTACAGCTTGCACCTCTTCATTTACATAGGCAAATGATAGCTAAGAGCATTAGAAGGGATATAAAGCCTCCTGCTTCGGGGCCTCAGCCAGCCTCTAACTAGCAGGGTTAGGAAGAAATTCCCCTCTGGAAGACGATTCTAAGCAGCCATACAGACTCTTTTCACACGTTTCCCTGGAAGCAGGAGGGAGCAGCCAGTGTCAATGACAGCACTGCCAATGAGATGGACTGAGGATGGCTAACATGGGCTGCATTAACCCCCCCAGGGGCTCCCTGAGTTCAGCAGGGCAATCTTGCCGGGATCCTCCTTGTCCAGCAGGACCCCACCGCTCGCTGACTTTCCAAAAATGTGGGCTTAAAAGTTTAGAGAACATGGAGGAGGTTGAGGGCAGAACAGGAAGCCCCAAGGATGCTTTGGCAGAGGGGGTGTTGGGGAGGGCTCTGTACCCTTTAAGGCTGGAAGCAGAAGCACCAAGGGAGCCAGGCTCACCTTTCAGCACCATCTTTGCCCTCCTTCCCCATGGCACTGCTGTTCACAGAGGAGTCTTTGGAGTCTTTGACAGAGGGAGATTCCTGCCAAGAGAAAGAAGTTTTTCATTATTACATGGGCTCCTTAAGTCCAGTGAGCCTTGCACTTACAGTCTGCCTGCCTCTAAGTGGCCCTTTACTGTAAATTCCTATAGAGCGGTTAAAGACTCCTGCAAGCTAATGCCAAATGCCAGGAAAACACAGAAGTTAATCAGACAGGAAATTTGGGACCATCTCTGGAGACTAGTCTAATTAGAACTGTTTGCTTTTAACATTGTGAAATGATCCTGAAAGTTACAACACAAGTCAGCTGTTGTCTTGGATTTTAACCCTCTCGTGACCTTTTATTTTTCCTCCAGCCCTTGCTGTTGAAGTACACTTGCCTCCTGCTTTAATCCAAGTGGACAGAGCCAGCTCTAAGCTCCCCAGTTTCAGTTCCCCTGCTGATCACAGCCCCCCTGCCCTAGGGGGTAGATGCTCACTGGTTCCTACCTCCCTTCTCTCCCATCCGAAGAGGTTTTGCAATGATGCAACGTTTCCACTCCACAACTCAGGGCCGTGGAAATGAGGCTAATGCAAAAAAGCAGAACCAGCTGAACCCTTGGTGTTGAACAGCAGGTAGAGAGCCCAGAGCAAAGATAGAGCATTTTAAATGGGCCATTTATTAAGGAGACAAATAGCCATGAACAGCAAATGGGAATATTAACGGGAATTCAGAATTATTTAACATCATGCAAAGCGAAACTTGGAAATTCAACCCAGTGAACAGACAGGACTGAAACCACCTACACACTATTCACTCAGCATGGAAAACCCTCTGGTGAGCTTGGGTTTCATGGTGTCTGAAGGATTTTTCCACACTATATCTGTAAAGCCCTTTGCTTCAAAGTCGAGAACCCGCTCGCAGCTGCCCAAGAGGATGGGCCTGCCCAGATGTGTCTCCTGAAGGGAAGTGATGGGAGCACTATCTCTTGGCATATTTGACACCAGCATGGATAAATGTCTCGGAGACATCCTGTAGAGGAGATGTGCCTTCCAAGATGAGGGCAGGCAAAAGGATCACCACGGACCTCTGCTGCTGTTTCCTATGACCCAACAGGAAGACAGGACCTCCCTGGAATGGAAAACGCCCTGGCTCCTCTAGGAAATATCTGAGATATGAGGCTTGAGGAAGGCAAGAAAAAGCGTGTGAGTACAATGCTAAACCAACCAGTTACTTTTGTATCCAAACAGTGAAGGAAGAAAAATTTTTAGAGCACAAGGCTTTCTGTATTAAAACAGGGAAGGCAAAGCAGTTACAAGAAGAGACACGGCCCCAGGATGGCAGTGGTGAGGGTTTCTGGAAGGGAACCTCAGGCAAGCAGCTCCAAACAGACAGCGAAGCGCAAAGGAAGGAGCGCGGCAGGAAGAGCTGTCCCTGCCTCCTGCCAGGGCTTGCTGGAAGCATCACCTGCTCTCCACCCAAGCCTGCAGCCAGCAGTGGGCAAGCAGAGGGGTGGCCAGCGAGGGAGCTGGGGCAGCAGGATGGACACGGGAGCTCCAGGGTGTGCGGAAGAGGCCGGTGCCAAGCGCGTCAGCCCCGGTGTGAGCTCAGCATGCACCAGGCAGCCCCTTCCCGGTGTCCGGCCCTCTCCAGGTTACTTACTCCTTCAGAGTGAGGGAGTTCCCCGTTGCTCTGGCCAGAGGAATACAGATTGACGTATTCACCCTCACCAGCCTCCTCACTGGCGTTTTCACTCTGAGGGAGACAGGATGAAAGGAAATACGTGATGGTGTCCCCCACCAGCACCGAATGTTAGTGAGAGAACATGCCCATGGGCCGGGAGCAGAACTGCCCTTGGCAGCTGCTGTCACATAACTGGGAGCGGTTCTCTGTCTCCAACACTGGCCACTGAGGCTGTACCATCCCAGGGGTCATTATTTTCTGGTTCTTGAGGACTATCCCAAGGGCCCTGGGCTGCAGGAGGGCAGCAGCAGACACTGCTTCGAAGAGCCTTGGACTCCGTGTGAGACTGCCAAGGTGCAACGGGCACAAGCAGACTGCAGGGTGCTGGAAGCGGAGCCTTCAGAGCTGGACACACGAGTGCCTGTCCTACCCAGACTGTAGTCCTGTCACTGAATGCAGAACAGCCCTGCAGCCCTGAGGGCATCAAAGGCATCCCACAAACTACTTTATGAGACCCATCACGCCAGAATAAACCAAATCCGAGCACTTCTGGGGGATAACAAGGACCCAGCGCAAGGAAGATGCAAAGCAAGGTCATGTCCGAAGCGTGAAAACCTGTACATTTACTCTGTAATCAGTGACCCTCTTCCAAACCTGGTGAAGAGGCAGCACCAGCAGGCCCTGTGCTGACAGCTCTAATCCCATCAACTCTCTGCTTCACAGGAGAGGAAAGAGAAACTGTCTTGAAAATGAGGTTTTTAAAAAAGTAGCTGTAATGGACAAACCTGCTCAGTGATCTGCAAACTGACCTGGGACCTTAAACTAGTAGTGTGGGAACAGCATTAAGCTAACTTCACCAGCATGTGATACCTGCCACCAATGGCACAGCTGGAGCTGCTGGGAACTGGGAAAAGCAGGAATCTGGAAAGAACAACAGGTTTATGCACAGGAGAGACAGAGCTGGACCGTACCCACTGCTCCTGGGGCTCTCCAGAGACTTAGGAGGGAGCAGGGCAACAACTGCAGGATGGAAAGTGTTGTAAGGAGCCTGTGTTTAGAAACTATCAACCTCACAAAACGCTCCTTTACCTCCCTCAGCTTTGTATTACAATTGCAGGAAGCTACAGCAACTTCTCCTCTCCCTTTCACCAGCATTTGACATTTTGTGTTTCCTACTCAGTGTTAATGCTTTCTCAAACCTGCTGAGGTTGTTCATTTCTTCTAACTACCGTTTTTATACGAAATTTCTACTCCGCAATTCACACATGCATTTGGAAACCAGACTAGACTACATTTAGCATGTATTAATACAAGCGACATTTTCTTTATTAAAAAAAACCCCAAACAAATTAAGGCAGCCTTGTGTTAAGGTGCATTATTATCTCTTTGGATGGTCTCACCGAAGGCGTCTGGAGAGAATCAGTGAAAGAGGTTTCAGAAGGAAGGCAGACAGGAGCATTCCCGTTAAAGCTGCTCTCCTGAGAAGAGGAGTTTGGCACATCCACAGTGCTGGGTGACTGGCTGGCTGCAGCGGGCACCGCCAGGTCGGGGCTCGGAGATGGATGGATGGGCGGAAAAGGCGGGGTGGAGCAGGAGGAGGAGGTAGAAGACAGGAAAGGAGGTATGGAGACTTGGTTGTGAGGCACAAAGTCCTGGGAGTAGGACCTAAACACAGATTTGTACTGCAGGACGCAGAGACGTACAACACGAAAACAAGGAAGAAGGGGAAAGGAAAGAGACAGACAAGAGAAAAAGTGATTAGATCGGCAGCAGCGTAGCAGTGACAGCACAAGGCATTTCTAACACAAGGCAGCACTATTTTACCATCCACACACTAGAGCAGGAATTGCTACATGGGATATATCAGCCAGTTTTTTCAGGAGAGGCATGTTCTGGCACAAACAGCAGCTCAGCTGCTCAACTCGCAGGGGGAAAGTGGGCAGCAAGGTGTGACCTGCAGGTATCCAGCCTTGGCTGAGCAGGGAAAGGCCTGGATATCTCAGTACTAATGCAGTGACCCTGAAAATCACCCGAGTGGAGCAAAGGATGCAAAGGCATACAGCAACCAGGACTCTGAGCATGCTGGAAATATCTAGACAGGGAAAAGTACTCCAAGTGCTTATTGCTTTTCTGGGATTTTCCGCAGGATCCAAATTTAAGACGCTGTTTGCTCCAGCCCTGTAATTTAGCAGCTACTGTGTCAAGTCTGTTCCAGAACACACAGCTCCCAGGGAGGAGTGGCTGGATACTGCCTTCAAAGTTACACTGAAGGATACAGGGAGATTATGCTGCTACTCCTTCCCATTCGAGAAAAATAGGGAACAAAAATGATAATTGCCCTGAGGAGCAATGAATTCCTTATCAAACTGATCCTTTAATGCAGTGCCTCGAAGACTCAGCTGAAGAGATGAAAAGAGATCATCTGCGTAAAGCTTTATTTCACTATCTCTCCTAATCATCAGATTACTGTTCAGATAATATTAAACAGTGTGCAGTGGGAATATATTGTGCCAAGAAAAACAAGAGCAACCCTCTGTCTTTTAACATCTGGTGCTAGTAAGATTTGCCATCAGGGTAGGTCCAAAACAAAGCTGACAACCATTAAAAAAAAAAAAAAGGCAATAATGCTAAATCTGCTGGAGAGGAGTTTATTTTAAAACCTGCAGCGCTCAACCACTAGTGAGATCTGTGTCAAAGTCAAGTGGACTGAAGGAAGAGTCACATCATCCAAAAAAACCCACACCGAAACAAAGCTGTGGCGCTGCTTGGTTGAGTGATCTGCTGCAGAAGGACGATGCAGTACAGAGCTCTCGAGAAGCACAGACACAACTTATTCAAACCAGGCTGAAAAGTGACACCACTGCAATGTAAAAGGAAGGCAGACCAAGGCAGGAATCAGAGAATTCAGGCTACAGTTTCTCAAGACAGCTGAGCTGGTGAAGCAAAGCTTAGTCCATCACCTGAGCCACAGCAGCATCCACCTCAGCAGTGGCAATTTTGTTTCTACCTAGGGAAGATGGGAGCTTAAAAATCTAAACTGAGAACAGCCTCGGGCCAGAAGCCTGGTCAAAAAAGCTTTTCCACTACAAAGGAAAGGAAATGTAAAGGTCAATGGTTAGACTTTACCTTCAACCACCTTAATCCTTGAGTGGCTGCCCTCTGCTATGCCTGGAGTCCAGCAGTGCTCTGGGTGTATTCTCAGGGCCCAGAACAAATTGCAGGCCATAATACAGAGGAGGGGAGGGGGATGCTTTGGAAAGAGAGCTTAAAAGACTACTGAAAAATAATTAAAATGCAAATCCCCACCACATGCCTGTGGCTAAAAGGAGACTGGCTCGAGGACAGGCTCCTCTCTCTTCCTGCCCATTTCTTTCCGGATGAGCAGCGCTGGCTCCAGGGACACTGTCAGCTTTTGGAGCTGCCTCAGTAACAATGACAAGTCTAATCTCTGTATTTACTTTCTGCCTGGATAAATGCTCTACATTTATTCATTTTCACTTGCATGGCACAAACCACTAAATCCCTCGTAAGACACCAGGCTCATGACATCACCTTGGCTCAGCAGATTCATTATGCCTGCCTGGTGTTCCATGATCTCACCGGCACTGATAGGCCAACTATCACCCCAAGTCCCAGCCTAGACCCCAAACCACCCCTGCAGTGGCTCAGGAAGGCGCTCAAAAAGCTGCAGTCCTGATAACAAGACCCTCTGCTCCTGTAAAGGCGATAATTAGCTCCAACAGAAGCTGTGTGCCAGCTCCCCTAGAGCTGGGCTTCCTGCACCCACATGGGACAGGAGGCACATGCTGCCCCTCACTTTGTAGTTGATGGACATCTACCACAGAGCAGTTCCAAGGGGTTTTGTCCCTGACCTGCTGAACCCAAAGGAAAAGCCAGGCTTTTCCAAAGCAGCAGTGGAGCTCATGCAGGGCAAGAGTGAAAGGAGATGAGTGTCCTCAGCCAAGTCACTCTGGGACAGGCAGAGCCCTGCGTGAGGTGCTGGCAGGGTTAGCTCAGGGCAGACTCTGATGCCCTGCAGCCTGGGCCAGCAGCTCAGGGAGATGAGTTACTGCTTAACATTTGCACAGCTTCTGCCTTGTGGAGTTTCAGAGACATTAATCCCAATTCAAAGGCAATTTAGACCTAAATATAACATAACATTGCATAAATTTTACAAGTTTAAATGCAGATATGTTAGTATTGACAATCGCTATATAATTCATCTCTCCTCAGCCTCATCAATACACTTTTCATAACAACATCTTGGCATGAGATATGTTGAAAACCCCAGTTTAAGGCTCAGGTACCCGAGAAAACGCATTAATCTTCATTATATGATCCGTGAACAATCATTTAAGGATGCAGACAGGCTCCCAGCATGCTGTTAACAAAGGGAACAGTGCAGAGAAGCCTTTGGAGCACTGGCATTAATTAGTCAGACTGCTCTCGACTTCCAATCTTGTTGTAAAGTTGCATCTTGTAGAGAGGGAGCCATGGAGCCCCCTCCTTCCTCTGGAGCCTGCAAGAAGCTCTGGAATTCCAGTTATGCAGCCGTGCTGGGACAAGAGCCAAGACTGAAGCATACTTTTAAAGGGGGGGGAAAAAACCACCCTACAGTGAAGATGATGTCCATATGGCACCCATTCCTCTGCTCCCCAGCCTGACCCAGCCCAGCCAGCAGCTGCAGCAGGAATTGCAGCAATGGCTTCCATGGGATTTGGGTGTTGTACATCTCTTGGAAGTCCTGTCATCCTCTGAAAGACATACTCTTCTGGGGAGGGGACAGTCCATTCAGCACAACTGTCACAAGGAAACAGAGAATCCTCTAGTCCTCCCCATAAGAGGCAACAGTTTATCTGGGAAACAAATCAGTGCTTCTTTTAATCTGCTTCTTAGAGGTTTCCTGCAGGGTCAGTCAGGCCTTGGTTAGGGCTGTGTGGACACAACCTCCTACTCCATGGCTTTGCTTTAAGTGAAGTATTTCAAAATAATCTCTGGGAAAGCTAGTAAAAAGGGTGCAACAGGAATCTTTGGGAAAGGATGCTTTCCTCCATCCAAACTATGGCCATGCTGCCAGCTCCCACCACAGGACCAGAGGACGTTCTCGCAGCATGAGTGATCCCGACCTATGACAGCAAACAGCCAAGACAGGGAGAAGAGAGAGAGATCCGTCTGCTCTCACCAGTAAAGTGGTTTTTAAAAAGACCTGTCTGCCACTTGGGAAGTACTTCCACAAAGCGTGCTTTGAGCTGGGAGCAGTCTTGTCTCCTGGGAACAGCAGGAAGCAAACGTGCCTGGCCCTGAACATTTACCACACACCGTGACACGCAGAGGTCTCCCAGAGACGGCTCTTTCAACCTTTTCAATTTGCTGCCTTTGATTTTTTTTAATTTTTTTTTTTTTGCAAGGGTGAATATTTTAGAGCAGCTTTCCATCATTAGCAGCCGTGTTACAGGATGTCCCAAAGGTCAACGACATTCTGGCTGTTTATTTGGATTAGATGGCAGGAGATAAGCACTCTAATAGGAAACTTATTTCAAGAGTGATGCTTCTCCATGCTCACTAGGCATGGCTGACCACAGCTAACAGGGAGACAGGGATAGATATGCAGGGAGTCACTGGCTGCAAGTATTTTAGAGCAGCTTTCCATCATTAGCAGCCGTGTTACAGGATGTCCCAAAGGTCAACGACATTCTGGCTGTTTATTTGGATTAGATGGCAGGAGATAAGCACTCTAATAGGAAACTTATTTCAAGAGTGATGCTTCTCCATGCTCACTAGGCATGGCTGACCACAGCTAACAGGGAGACAGGGATAGATATGCAGGGAGTCACTGGCTGCAAGTTACAACAGTCTCCATCCTAAATCCAAAGCTGAATTCAATTATATGGCTGACAGAGCATCTGCAGTATCAGCAGACACAGTCTTTACCTTTTAAGCAGAGCCTTCTCAGATACCCTATGGATTTCTGCCAAATTAATCTGCCATCCTGCCAGACACTCCCAGATCAGGTAGAGCTTCAGACTTCCAAAACACGAAGCTATCAGAGGAAAAGATCAATCTTTTAGATCTCCTCTGCTAATGCTATTAAGAGAATGACATGGCAACATGCCAGAACTGGATGCCCAAATTCTAACAGTACAGAACTATGTTCACAAAATACTGGGTGTTGCACAGAGTCGTTACACCCTAGGAATATAATTGCACAGACAACTATTGGAAAAGACTTCCTATCTCATGACACAATGCTGGGCTTCCAGGTACTTTTGCTAATGAGGAAGGAAATGCTCCTGCAATGAATGGCTGGAAACACAAGCTGCCAACAGAATGGTTTCAAGCACTGCCACAGGAAAGGCAGCAACTCCTCGGGCTGGAATGTTTCTCAGCAAAGCCTCTGACCCAGCTGCACCTCCCTGGTTTAAAAGCAGTGGTTTGCCCAGCAGATGGATGGATGGGGTTTGCTGTGTCTCCTGGCTTCTGCACAAGAAAACACAAGATCCAAACTGTTCCTTGAGGGGGAGGGAGGGATTCCCGTACATCTTCGCAACAAAACAAATAAGGGGGCAGTGGGGGAAGAAAACCTTGGTAAGATTTATAAACCCTGCTGTCGTGCATCTCTCCTTTGAAACTATCAGAAGAATTCAATCTGATTGCATCAACAGTGTCAACTCTTGTAGACAATAGCACCATGTTTAGGAAGCAGACCTCGACAAGGCAAAGCCTGGAGACAAAGACAAGACTCCTCAAAAGCCAGTCACACAAAAACCACGGTATGTGTGGCCTATGAAGTCAACATGGGACTGTTTAGATAGACCTACACAGAGACCTGTAGTGCTCCAACTACAAGGAAAATGTACAAACCACCAGAGGAAGTGGTTTTCAGAAGCAGGATTCAGTGATGCCAGCAGGCACTATTAATACCAGCACTATTAATACCAGTGTCCAGGCCTGCCGTGGGCAGTGGAAATGAACACAAACACAGAAGGAATGCTAAACAGGAAAGGCAAAACAATACCTAGGACTCAGCAGCTGGTTAAATGGATATAAATCTTTTCTTCCCCCCCTCCCTCTGCTCCAAGTTAAGGAGAGAAATGAACAAACACAACTATGATTTCCCAGTCCCTGGTTTGACTGAGGCTTCCACCACATGAATGAAAACAGCTCAGCCTCTGCTGAGGACCAGAGCCTGGCGTGTGCTGTAGACTGGAATTGTGTTACAGGAATGGGAGCAAGGCAGGGAAAACATGGGAAGCACGTGTCTGCATTGTGCATGCCTTTAACCACTTATCTGACCCCCCTTTTCCTGAACATACGTTAGCACACACACAAGAAAGAAGAACAGTTGCTGTGAATTTGCTGTGAGCTTGCTCAATTTGTTCAAGAATGGTGGGAACAAGTGAGAACAGAAGCGCTGAACTGGAGCTTTCATAAGGAAATCACTTGCGCCTTCTGCTGGAATCTGACAGCCAATTGGTTTCTGGAAAATGACTGGAAATGTTTCTTAATTAAAAAGAAAACATAAGAAAAAACATTTTGAGAAAGGAGAGTTATTTCTCCCCAGTGGAAGACGCAGCCAAATTTCCACTAATGGCACGTACATGCCTCTGAGATACAACTGTTCCTTGTTTCAGTGAGTAAAAGCTTCCACAAGACTTTCTGCAGCCTTTGGTGGAAAATGTGTGGATAGGCAGCAGGAGAGCTTGTCACTGGATGATTTCTTCTATCAGCACAGAGCTCTCCAGCTGCCAGGAAGTATCAAGATTCCAAGGTCTGATTCCTGCCACTCGGATACCTGCCCACCCATTTCCAGTCAACCAGCACAAGGAGTTACTAAACCAAGGGACAGTAGCTCTGTGTTCACAAGAAGAAGGGAAGGAGGTGATCAGCTAGAAAAAGACTACTGCCAAGAGCCACCAAGGAGGGTGCTTGTTGCACACCTCCCTTCCCACTGTTTAGTGCTTTCAGAAGAGATGGGAATCCCTGGAATGATCCTGGACAGTACCATCCAGTTGTCCCCCAGTGTGGGATTTAACAGCTTAGCTGTGCATGGGATGGGGAATAGGATGCTGCAGTTCCTTAAGACATCAGCCCACACTACCAACACAGCCCTTGCTGGCACAGAGGCCAGACACGAATCAGACTCGGTTAAAAAACAGCTCAACTTGCCAACCCTATGAGGTTTGATCCAGTTGCTCAAGATCTGCCTCTATCCAGTAAAAGCCATTACCTCTGACACAATTTCCTGCAAAGGAGGGGAAAGCACTATTAGTGGGCTCACAGGGCAGTGGCAGCTGGGCTGTAGCACCTCTGCAGTGCTGATGGGAAGGAAGGGAGTTGGGGCTCTAGAAAAGAAATTCATGCATTAAAAATTAAAAGATGCTCTGAAAAACTTCACCTCTTTTTTTTTTTTTTGCTTCAAAACACTGTCTGAAAACAGTCTTTTTAAGCCCTGTAAATCAGTAGTAAGGCACTAATCCTTCACCTGAGCACAAAGCTAACAGGATAACATGCAGAACGTGGTGCAGGCTCGGCTTTCCTGCTGCTGGCACATGAACAGATGGGTACAGAGCCAGCTCTTCCCTCTGGGATTGACTCCTGCTGACCATCCCAGGCCAGTCTCCAGGGAAGGAAAAAAGCACAGGGCACTTTGTGAAAATTGGCTACGCTTGGCAAAGCTGCAGGGCATTGCTTGTCCTGGGTCAATGGACAACCATATCAGCTTGGACTTCCTGGTATTGATCCAAGGAGCTTTTTGCTTCCTGTACAGAAAGGCTAATGATTCATATGTAGGAGACATGTAATTTTAAAAGATCTGATGGTCACCACTGATATCTGGGTACACAAGAGGCCAACTCCTCAGCTGGCTGTGTCTGGGAGGTGTGCTCTCCCTAGCACTGACTCCCTTGCTGGGGCTGGAGGGAAGGTAATGCTTATTTTTACCAGGTTTGTTGCTCACCACAGCACTCACTTGAGTGGCTTTTTTGGTAGGGAGAGAGGAAAAACAAAGACATGAAAATATGAGGAGCAGAACAACGTGTTTACAGTGTTACTGGTGCAGCTCGTGGCATCCCTGGAGTGAAACCACACAGTCCTTGCACTCAATGCTGGGAGCAGAGGGAAAGAAGGGCCCTGGTCCTTCTCAGTGCTCATGGAGGGTGTCACCCTGGGAAGGATCCAAACCTTCACAGCTGTTTCACATCTCTGTCTCATTAGGGATGGGGGAAATGGGATAAGACATGGTTATGGTATTACATGGGTCAGCTATGATGCATGTAAGGACATTGGTATTTTTCAGCTCAAAGAGACACTGTCATAGTGAAAAATCTCATTTTGCCTGTGGAAAAAATAGACCAGCTAGAGACACGAGCAACTAGGAGATTATCCTAATTTAAAGGCACTAATGGAAAAATCACCATTTTTAATTCAACTTATTTCCTTTGTGCATTTGACAGTGCACTGTCTCATTGTTCTCATTGTTCCTCATGCTCCAGCCATTCATTTTCCCCTCACCAAACCCTTGCAAAAACGAGTAAGGATTTTTTAATGAAGTTTTAACATTTCATAAAATAATACATTCACAAAAATGCAGTCCAAAGTAAGGTGAGAGCAGGTCAGAACAATTCAGTAGGTAGTAATCATTTAATCCAAAAAGAACGCTTTTTTAAATCAAAGTGCCCACATATTTTTAGAACATTATAGAATCATATTTATAGCCTCTCAATTAAAACAAAAAAAGTCAAGTGCTTTTACCCAGTCTTACAGTTCCATGTTCTGCTTGCAAGGACCACTATCAAATAACAGAGATGTAAAATTCAGGACTTTTACTTCAAATGTTAAAACTGTTTATCACAAATGTATGCAAGCACTAACCTTTCCACCCCTCAGCCTTTTCATCTGTGCAGCAAAGCTATGATACTGCTCTCTCCACAAGTGGAAGCCAAAAGCTTTAATTCATGGCTTGTGAAGTAGCACTACTTGTAAAGCACTTGAATACTTTCTTCTTCTTTGGACCAGTGATTATCACTAATTTTTAAAGAATGAGGAAGTGTTGAAATGGGAAGATAACAGTGGCACAGTGGGAGGATACTGTTTTCAAACATTCAATATTAAACTAATTGAACACCTCCTAATTTTCTCAAGTCTTGTCTGATAATTTCTTCTCCAGAAGAAGTCTAATTTACTAAACATCCAGGTCACTGCTAAAGATTAGTCTATTCTCAGTTGTCATCACATGGCAATCAGAGCATAACCACGTAGTTTTACATGCAAATCAGCCCCACACCGATGAGGTGGAGGAATCCCATGGTTTGGTTTCATTTCCTTATATTAACACTTTGTTATTACTACCACTTAATTGAAGCAGCTGATCACAGATTTAAGCAGTGCTCTAATACTGTTCTTATCTTTATTTCAATCATTCCCAGTTCTTCCTGCTGATCTTTCTTCAGGCTGCTCACAAGTGCTGAAGGAGTGAAAATCCTGCTCATCCATCAACTAATCATACAAGCAAACTGAGCTTGTTTGGGACCACAGAGACGTGAAGGGAAGCAAACAGGCAAATATGAGATAAAAATCTGGCAGAGGCCATTTTCTGAAAAAAAAAGAAAAAAATTTAAGGAGCTGCAGCCGCTGTTCCATATGTTTGACTAAATCCTTGTGTTTCAGGGATGATATTTCTCCAAAGGCCAGGCTCACATGGCAGCCTTTAATCAACTCATCCACATCGCTGGAATTGTGCAATGGAACAAAAAGACTTTGCAGCTCCAACGTGCAGCCTGGGGAGCATGTAGGTCACGGGAGTGTGTCTGGGCACAGGATCAGCTCTCCTTCCTCAGTGCCCCACCCAAATGTCAACACGGACACAATATATAAAGTAAGGAAAGCCGCACCTCCCCTGGGCTTCATTTAGTGAGATTCACACACTGTTTTTCCCACCTGGCTGGTTACTACACGAGTTCAAAATCCCCCAAAAGAACCTTCACCTTCACGTGGGCGGGTAAGCCCAGAGCTTGCACACCAGGGTATCAGCAGTAAGAAAACACACACGTGTTACAGCACAAAGAGAACTCACCGAGTGCACAGGAAAGGAGCTGTGCCGGCTGAGAAAGGAGTTAGAGACTGACATAGTGAGGCCCTGAGTGGCACCGGAGTCCTCGGGGGTGAAGGGCACTTTAGTTTGCTGGACACAGTAGGAGACAGAAGAGAAAGAAGAGGCAGCATAGGAGGCCTGCTGAGGAAGGGGGGGAGAAAAAGCAAGAGACACAAGACACAGAGAAAGAGAGCACAGAAAAGGCGATGAATAAAGGGTAAGAAACGCTAGCTATAAAACAATGCATATAATGGCTGGCTAAACAAACAGCTATTCATACAGTTCATCAGAGCCAGACACACCAATATGCCTTTCTTGAGCTCAAGGGGTATGGCAGAAATCACAGTTCAAATCTTCTTTGTTTCACAAATCCGTTAAAAATAAACTGCCGCCTCCCCCTTCCAGCTCACCCGTGGACATCTGCTGGGGGGAGAGGCTGTTCCTCACTGCCCTTTTCCCCCCCTGGCATGGGGGGCAGATGCCCAAAGGAGGAACTGGCTCTTGCTTCTGGCTGCTAAGCAGCTGATCCTTGCAGACTTCTATTTTTTGTGGCAACCTGCAGACTGGGAACTTGGCCTCCCCAGTGTGAGCTCTGGGCCCTCACTGGTACTGCTGGGATGGTGGGTAACAGCAATGCCCTGCCATTTCTCAGTTCAATCCAAAATTATATATAATTTGCACGATTTGAAGTAGATATTACACTGTAAGTAACAAATCCTATTAAGGAATTTCTCCTGAATTGCACTACAGCAAGGAGTCTGAGGGAGGCTACGGTATATCCAGGCTTTCTCAGCTCTGACTTGTTGAATATAAAGTACATTTCACAAATAAGACCTGAAGCTCACAAGAAGAGACTTCCTCATTACCATTTTATAGAGGAGTCCATCCAGCAAAACTTGCAACTGCTGGAGCAGCTGATGCCCATTTGATTTGCTATTTCAGAAACTCTCAGGGCAGCAGGAGCAGAGGGACAAGAGTCTGGTGGCTTTTACAGTGGTTGTTGAAAAAGCCATCATCTGCTTGCATCTCTTTGCCAACAGAGAGATGAAGGGTGGGAGGCTGCACTTGAAGAAACCTTTGCTTCAGGGGAACTGCAAGCAACACCTCGATTGATATCAGCTTGCAAAAAGACAAGAATGGCCAGCAGGCAAAGCAGTGACATCTTGGCTGCCCAGATAATGATTAAAGGGCATCAAAGAAATGCTTTGCTTCAGCTGACATATTCAGAAGAGGAGCAGGATTTCCCTTTCCAGAAATGTCACTTTATCATTTTAGGACTCCTAGCTGTATCGCAGGAATGGAGTTATGCAAATCCCAAAATTAGAGTTCTAGAGTTGCTTTTCCCATTTAATTAAATAGTTACACCCCAGGACAGTCAAACTTTGGCACAGATAACCCGAAGAAATATTGCAACAGTTGCCCTCATGATGGTAAAGACCATGGCTCCGTTCCCACCTTTCCTCACATTTTATTAATGCCACGGCCAATATAAGTGAGCTACATCAGCACAAAAGAATTTATTTTTGTTAAATAGAGCACATCAGATCATTAATATGAACAAAATAGGTTGCAGTTGTTAAAAAAAAAAAAAAAAAGAGAGAGAGAGAAGAAAGGAAAACCCTTAAAAAGAAATGGGACAAAATCCCAGCTCCACTGAGGTTGGAAACAAAACTGCTGCTGCCATCACTGAGGCCAGGATTTCATCCCCCGAGTGGAAAATGGCACTTTCTGTGCTGTTAAACCCACCACCCACACACATGCAGATGTGCCTTTCTGTGCTGGCAGTGTGGGGGGCCAGCAGAACACTGAGAAACAGGTAAAGTCCTGAATCACACAAGGGGACTAATGTGGAGAAAACATGCATGAGTTGAGTAATGGCTACACCAGAGGTCTGTGGCTCTGGCAAGGACGAGCCACAAAAGCAGTTCTTATGTTTAAATAGTTGTTATTAGTGGCATCTTTGACAACAGTTTCAAAACAGCACTGGGAACAACAGTGCAGCAATCTCTCGAAAATCACACTGCTCAGTGTGTCAAAATCTTCAAAGCAGTTGTCGTTACACAAGCCTGCAGTCTGGCACAGACTCAGCCCTGCCACGTGGAAGACTAATCTTTCATTTTTAGGGCATTTTAGGACTTTCAAAGCTCCTGGGGAACGGTCTGAACGTGGGGTTTGAAAGGAGCAAAAAGTACACGATGCAAAAAAAATGCCTAAAAACACGTTAACAAGCTGACAAGGAGCATGATGTGGTAACACCAGTGAGACATCCTCCCACCACTGCAGTCTGCCAGAACCAGGAGCAGGAGGAACAGAGCTGTTCCCGGGAATCTGGTGTCCCTGCCCGGGGCACCACAGGTGTCACTCACCAGCTGCCGCTGTTTCGGTGGGAGAGCAGGAGGAGGTGCCAGGTCTTGAGCGGGGTCTAAGCTGATAAAGGAGTCATTGATGCCATAGACTTCCCTGAGGTACTTGTTCTTCTTCTGGTAGATGTGCTCGTTCTGGGGGGTCTGGTAGAACATGGACGGCTGTGGCTCTGAGTAGTCCTCCACGAACTGCATGTAGGCCATCACTGCAATGCAAAGGAAGGTCACACTCCCTGCTCCTGGCTTGCCAGCTCCAGCTGCAACAAGCAGGCAGGGCGCTCATTCTCAGAGTAAAATAAGAGTAGGGTCGTGCCACTGTCAGCTGGGCTTTGCTGGGAGCTGTTCACAGGGAGCTCACATAGCTGCATCCACCTTGCAGGAAACATCACATCCCATCCCATCCCACAACACAGTGCAAAACAAACATCATCCCAGGCCACGAACACATCTGATAATACTTTAAGGAACAAGTGAGGTCTCCAAACAGCCACTTGAGAAGTCTGATTTACTGCAGCTCAGCCCAAATCCTCATGTAACCCATGGCAATTTTTGAGAATGTTCCTCAGGAGTTAATGTCCAAAGTCACCAAAAAACCCCAGAATAACGTCAGTCTGCTTTTTAGGAAACACAAATCATCTTGTACGAAGATGCAACCTTGACAATAAATCTAAAATAGTTCTTGTGTCTATAATAAGTCTCATATCTGTAGTCAGCAAGATTTCTAGAACAAGGATGTTACAGTGTCTCTTCATTCCAGAAAGCTGATAAAAAACTGTTATCAGAGGACACCTACCTGAGAAACTGGGTGTACCTCTCCTTCAGCTATTTAAATGCTGCTGCCAATGCTGGTACAAGACACTTACCTTCCAAAAGTGCCACTGGCTGTGCCTTTCTACCCCATTAGCTCAAATCCTACACATTTTGCTCCCATCCCTTTTTAGAGCAACTTATCATCTCCAGTTCTCAAATCCAACCAATTCAAAAGCTTTTGTGAGGATGTAGTTCAATAGAAGAATTAAATGGGATCAAATCTCACTTAGAGGAACTTTCCATTTGTACAATATCCTTCCAAAATCTATGAAAAAAACCCACACAGGTCAGCCTGTGCAGCTCTGAGAGAGGATATATCTGCTGCAATATTGTAGTGTTGGAGGGATTGTAATATCCAGTGCCATATAAAGACTACTACAACTGCCCCCCTCAATTACTAAGGATCTTAAGTGTACTGAGTAAATGTAAAATAAAGAAAAGACTCTCTCCATATACCTGAGAACAGGAGTAACAGATGTATTTAAGTGTCATGGAAAGGACTAACAAAGGCTTTCCTGTAAACACACTGTCATGCACAAGACACTGTGATCATTCCTCCCTTCCTCCTGATAAACAAGCAGTTGTCACTTTTTGTAAATCTGGTCATTTTTGGTGGCAGTTATTCAGCTTCTGCTGGCATTTCAGTTGTACAGCTGAAACGAAGGGATGACTTCAGTGAAAGCTATAAATACAACAAGTACAATGCAGTATTTGCACATAGTGGAGCTGGTTCCCACACTGGCTGCAAGGCCAAGTCCTCTGTTCACCTGCCAGCACAGATCCCCAGGTCAGCCTCTCAGACAGGATGCAGCCCTGCAAATGTGTCAGCAGGAAGGAGTCACTTTGCACCTGTCTGCTGCACCTTTTTTCAGATTTCCTCTAATATTTTAAACTCCATTTAGAACTGGAGGTAACACAGCTGCCCCTTCCCAAAGAGTCATAGCCCTCCTCCAAAAAACAGAATAAAGAAAAAAGAAACAAAACAAAACAAAAAAAAGGTCGAGGCAATGGGAGGACAGGAAATGGGAGCTGATGGATTTCAATCCTGGCCGGTAACACCTGCTGTCCCCATCCTGTGACCCCACACAGTCCTGCCAGTGGACAACCTGTTCGTGTCCTGCAGTACAACCAGCTCTGCCAAGGCTGCTGGAATTCTGACCTTTAACTCCCCCTGCCACCCAAGCGTTGCTCCTCTTCCTCCCCCAGACACCCTCCTGCCTTCCCCCCACCTCTTCACAGATGTGTCACCACCCTTGCTGGTCCAGGCCTTTCCTTCTTGCAGAGGTGTGACAGAGGTTTCAAACTGCAGGCACATGTCTGTGTGAGGGTGTCTGTGCCCCCACCTGCTGGTGTTGGCACTCAGGTTAAAGCCAGGGTCAAATTCATTCATGGACATGAATCTCATCCAGAGTCCTACCAGTGAAAAGAAGCGTGTTCTGGCAATATTCTCTTATTTGGAATCATGGTGGAGGAGTCTTGGAGTAGAAAATACAGAATTACTAAAATACTGTTTTCAAATATCAGTGATTAAGTTGACTAGGGTGCTCCCATTAACACCTGTGCCCTGGAAAATGCTTGGTGTCATACAGCAACTTTAGAGGATAAGATCTAAGGAAAGCTTATGAAAGATATTTTCTAGCAGCAAAAGTGAACTAAGGATCAAGACTCCTTGGAGAAGTGTAGAGGACAAGAGCTCGAGGGAAAAGACCACATTTTGAGAGCTCATCAACTGAGTAGGACAAAGGCCAAGAAGGCAGGCTTGGCAGTGCTGGCACAATGCAGCAGACACTGCTGAATTCAGATCAACCCTTCATGTGGAGTCACCTACAAAACCAGTGCTGCACTGAACATCCAGATCTGCAGATCGGGACCGCTGGCTGTGAGCTCCTGGGCTCAGATGTTGGAATGACACCACATCTCGGGAGTGTTGGTGAAAAGGGCATCACATTAGACACTTGTGTGAAATTAAATTACTGTAACTCAAGGCAGTGAGCCTGAATGCTGTCGAGAGCCTTAACTCAATCTGCAAGGGAATAATGAAGAGCTCTTTTATCTCAGCTCTTTATGAGGCTAATGCATCCCATCGTCATGGCAGCTGCCCTCCCTTGCTTGTTACAACTAGTCCAGGGCAGGTGGGCAAGTCCCTGCTTTCTATTTTGTCATCTTTGTTTTCAGGTGAAGTGAAAAATAGTTGGGATGGTGAAATACAAACCTGGCTCAGGGTTAGAGGCTGCAGAGTGCAAATTAAAATGGGCACCATTAAAATCCTGCCAGTTTTGAGCAGGAGAATAAAGCAGAAAGACCATTCCCCGAGACTGCTGTTTGCAAAGGGTCTTCTCTCCCCGTTCTCCACCATGGTTTTTAACAAGGCAGAAATTCAAAAAAGCAGATGGGAAATTACATCACCAGCTCAGCTCAGGCTGCACGCCCTGCAGCGACTGTGCAGAGGGAGGGATGGGGGCTGCAGCCTCCACAGTGAGCAGCTGGGGTGGAGTGACAGTCTCAAGGCAGCACCCCGGGAGAGAAGGGAGGCGTGAGAGAGAAACCTCTCCCACCACATGCCCAGTTTATGTCAGTTCTTAACCCAGACAGAAAATATGTGAAATTAAAAAAAAAAACCAACCAAAAAAGCCGAAAAAAAAAACCCAACAAAAAAAATCTCAGACTGAGGCTAAGAACACCTTCCCAGCAATCTGCTTGCAGTGTCTTGGCTGTCATTTTAGAAGGAGCTAAAGCTGCTCAGGGATTTCCAGCACACACCAGTTCTGCCCGTATGGTAGAAGTCACAGGTGCTGCTCAACCACTGATCCTGGAACAGGAGAGGACCAGTGGGGAGTCTGCAAGGAATTGCTAGAAGATTAACAGCATTCAGGCACACCTGCCCTAAGGTAAGACACAGATCCCACAAGGGAGGCTCACTGAAGGCCCAGCCCCACACCTGGCACCGCGTCCCCAGCCAGGCCCTGCACAAGCCAGCAGGTCTGTGTGCATGGGCAAGAGCCAAAATGATGGGCATTCTTAAGCTATACCACACATCAACTCACAGGAGAAGTCAAGGTCAAATGAGCCAGTGGTTGCTGTCACCCCTGGGAGGAGAGCTGTTCTTCACAGAGCCCACATTATCCGCTGGCTAAGCCCAGCCTGCCCCCAGCGTGGCTCCTGCAGTTAAATACCAGCTGCTCACAGGGCACCAGGCTGCATTTTGTTCCCACTGACAGTGAGGGAAACATGAATAAGTGCCTCACCAGTGGTTTCCCTAGCTGTTCAGGGGAAGGATCTTGTTATTTCTGACTCTGGGCTCTTAATGGCAGAAGCTGTTCCATGTCTGTGTCTTGTTCAGCAGGAGCATGATGTTGGTGCTCAAGCAGAAGTCTGGAGTAATTTGCCCTTAGCACAGTAACATGTACTCTTACAGCACAGTAAAATAACCATAATTCATACCAGACTAAGAGCCCTATCACTCCTCTGTTTAAATTATACAGAAGTCAACTCTTGGAGGTCCCTCTGAGCACAGCTCACAGCAATACACAAGGTCAACTCCAGCAGATTTGCTCTATATTTACCAATAAAGAGACCATCAAAGTCTCTGCTGCAACATTTCCTGCCAGCTACCAACAACATGACCCACAACAAAGGGACTACAACCAAGTCCCATCTGTGTGAGCTCTAGATCTCTTTAAGAAATTCATGCAACTCCTCCAGATCCCAGGAGTTTGTTGGGGTTGTGGAAGTAGCCCCACCTCACCTATGTGGCAAAAACTATCCTCGATGTCACCCTGCAGCCTGGGTAATGTTTTACTGGTCTTTTAATGCTGAAAATAAAAGTAAAACTAGCAACCATAGATCTGTGGAGTGATATACTGTGGAGTGAAGACAACCTAAAATGAGTTCTCAGTGTCACATGAATGCAACTAAAAAATCTGCAGCAACCAGGTATCAGCCCAGAGCTTTGCAGCAAGGCTGCTTTATCAAACCATCAGAGTTGACAACACATTAGGTAACAGCTCCCTCCTCTCCTAACAATGCAATCTGATCAATAGTCCCAAAACTTCTGATAGTGCCAGATGACAAATCACTCCAACATCAAAGAAAATTCACATACAGGGCCTTGATATTCAGGTTAAAATTGTGCTCGGGCAATAACGCAGAAGATAGCTTTTAAACTTGCTTTTAAGTAACTCCTTGACATCTCATGTGATAACAGAAAACAAAGAAATGGAGTTTAGAGAGAAAATCAAACAGGCCAGGTCCCTCTTTCAGCTGTTCAACTGCCTCTTTCCCAAGATTCACCCAGGAATCTCCCCTCCACTAAAGCTGCCTATGTGCACAGAAGTGCATTTCCCTGCAGCCATCCCAGTTTGAGTGGTGTAACACCCCTCCCTCGTTACTCACATGCAGCCCCACAGTGACTTGACCCTGCAGGGAGGTCCCACAGCTGGTACTGCAGATGAGTATTTTGAACACACAGCCCATAACAACCAGCCCAGGCTATGCCCTGTGCCAGCATTTATTTCCTGTCTGTTGTCTACAGACAAACATCTCAGCTCCTTTTTAGCTGCTTTTAATATCTTTAACTGCTTGATTACCAGAGAGACACAAAAGTGATTTCTTGCGTATGGGGACACTGAACTACAGGATGACCCTCACTTTCAGGTGGGTCAAGCTTTGTGCTGAGCAAAACCCCTGAGGGTTACTAATGTGGACTGGCCACTTAGGGATAATGGAAATGCTTTTAGACAAGGCACATTTTTGAAGAAGTGACTGGCAGAGTACACTACATAGGAACAGACGGAATAGTGACCCTGCTGCACAACAGGCTATCTCACTCCCATGTTATTCATAGAACCACAGAATCTTAGACTGGTTTGGGTTGGAAGGGACCTTAAAGATCCTATAGCTCCAACACCCTGCCATGGGCAGGGGCACTTTCCACTAGACCAGGTTGCTCAGAGCCCCATCCAGCCTGTCCTGGAATGCCCCCAGAGATGGGGAGTCCACAATCATTCTGGGCAAAAATTATTCTCAGTGAAAAGTCTATAAACTGCAGAAAGGAGTCAGAAAGCCAACTCAGCACTCTGAAATCGGCTCTTCTCTTGGGCTGCCAGCCATGCAACACAGTGCTCTTCATCCAGATCTTGTATACACTGCCTCCTCATGCAACACACAACTGCAAAGCCAGTCAGCAACCAGCAAACATCTGCTGGATCTCCCTGAACAGCCCACAGCCTTCCTTGGCAGAGCAGTATGGCCAAGTGTTTGGCAAGAGGTCCCACATTTTTCAGCCATTAAGGATATCAGAAGAAGGTTGTGAGCCTGAGTTGTGGTCAGCACTGGTGTGCCAGGAGTCTGGCTGGGGACAGGAGCCTTTGCTTTTAGAGGCTGCTCGTTTTAATGATGTGGGAAATTCTCAGGCATCCAAAGGAAATGAGATCCCACAGCAAAACAGCAGTATTGGACACTGGGTTAATAGTGTTGTCTTGCACAGCTATGTGGGTGACTGTGCTCCTGCTGCCAAATAACTGCTCTGGCAGGGTTGGGTTTTGGACAGAAAAGCAGTCCTTTCTCCAAGCTCTTGGAGAGGACCCAATTCTTTTCTGCAGGGGGAAAACACAAAATGGGGGAAGGGGAGAAGGAATGGACATAAAAAGGGAGAATAAACCAGGAAGATCTGCAAGGCAAAGTGCCTCAAAGATTCATTCAGATAAACAGAGAAGTAAAATGGTCTCACTATAGTAATGAAGATGCTGTGTGATGCCAGCTCCCCTGGGCCTGGATTGATCTTGGCTCTAAGAGTCACTCCCTGGAGTGACCAAAGGACTGGCATTTCCATTCCATGCCTTTAGCACTGATTGATTTTCACACTCAGACACAAAAGCAATGTCACTACCATTACTTAGTGGTCATCAGAAGCACGACAACTGCAAAGAAATGGAAGGGTACAATTAAACCCCAAACAAAAAAACTTGCTTACTGTGTTTGTTTTTCTTCTCTGGCAGAGGTGGTGGCTTTTCTGGGTCACTGTTAGAATCTGGAGCAGCAAAGTCAGCAATGAATTCCACTGGTGCTGAAGAGTTTCCTTGCTGGAAAGGCAAAACAGCAGCAAACGGTGTGAAGGGTATTGATGGGACAACCACAGCGTTCTGCAGGTCATCCTCGGAGATGTTGTCATATTGGGAAGGGTGTCTCTCATAGGACACCCTGCAGCCTGAGTTATCAGAAGTCTGGGAGGCTGCACTTCTCCTCTTCTTTTCTGGCAAAGCTGGAGGAGTCTCTGTTGGCGGTGCTGCTCCCGAGAGGCTGCAGAATTCCAGTGGAGGAGAGCTGCCCTGCGGGAGCTGGAAAGCGTGTCCATGGAAAGGGGAGCCAGACTCACCCAAGGACTCTGGCAATGGGCTGAGGATACCTGGCACCTGCTGAGGTACCTGATCAGCATTGGAGAGGTCCTGCTGCAGGAATTCATAGTCTGGATCATAGTGATCTGATTGATCTGGTTAAACAGAGCGGACAGGAGAATGATGCATTAGTTTCCCTCTTTCACTGTTTAGTCCTTCTCAGTTCTGTCCCTCCTATTCCATCAGTAATTAATCAGTTCATTTTAATCAGGGTGGAACTTCCTTGAAGCTGGGACCATCTTTTACATTTTCTGTGACATCTAGACTTTACAAAACTTGTAATTAATTCTTTACACCAGCAAAGAAACAACAAAAATTCAATAGGTAGATGACTGCAGACATAATTTATGTTTCATATTTATATTTTTATTTTCTTTCCTCATATACAGAAACAGCATTGCTTTGGTCTACTGGCATTGTAATTTCTGCAGACAAGGTTGGAAGCAACAAAACATTCCACTTGAGAGCCGAACTGAGATTGAACACAATCATCTACAACAGCCAGGGAAACACATTCCCCTGGGCTTTTTCCTATCTGACAGAATAACTCTGCACAGAATTGCCTGCAGCAACTGCAACACAACAGTTGCAAGCACAACCCATTTATTTCTGCATCCCAGCTATGACAGCTCCCAAACCAGAGGGAAGGGGACCCCACCAGGCCTACAGGACTCACCCAAGGTTTCACAGCTTGTGTTGCGGGAGCACTGGCCGCTGTCGCGGTCCAGGGACGAGAGCTGCTCGTCAGACTTGCTGAGCTTGCCGATGCTACTGCACGGTGAGAGACGAGGAGATTCCCCCCCATAGGAGTGGCTTCCCCCTGACAATCTTCTCTGGGCATAGCAGTCAACATCAAAGTCCTTCAGCAAAAAGAACATCGAGTCACCATCATTCCTAGAAGCTCGCTCGTAAGCAAGATGAAGCTCAAGGAACAAACACCTCGTAGGAGGGGAGAGGTTCAGTGCTGGTGGCCCTCTCTAGGTAGACAAGCTCATGGGGAGCACAGAAACCCCCTGATTTGGTAAATAACCCATGCCAGGGAGCTCTGTGTGTTCTTGCTTCCAGGCTGTGACCCACACTGGACCCCATAGACGCTGAGAAGATGAACTAGTTTTTCACAATACATATGTCTGATGACTGTTTGTCACAACACTGCTACAAGGTAATGAGACTGGAAGAGTTCTTATAAAATACCTGGGGCTTTAGCAAACACTCAGTTGGCTTAGGTGCATGAAAGGGAAAATAACCTATAGTGAGATCCAACTTTCTGTGCCCATGACTACAGTTCTATTTCAGAAATTACCTCAAGCTTATCAACCTGTGAGTGAACCCCTCAACTATTCCCACTCCATCAGAACAACCTTAGTGTGACTGTACTAGAATGGCCACGGCTTTATCTGGGTCAGCAGAGGCTCCCCAAGCCAGAGCTGGGGCTCTGGGGATGAGGACAAGATTTGATTTTTGTGCAATTTAATATGATTGAGGTCCTCACTGCTGAGTTAGTAAGTTCCTGAATGTGTAAAGCAAACCCAGCCATTTACAACCTCATAAACCCCAGACTAGCACAAGAAATGGAATGTGATTAACACACACCAACTTTTCCTTTTTTCTACCATAAAATTTACAAATTTCCCTCAAACTACTGCTTGAGTTAAAAGATGTTTTAAATTGTGACTGGATGAAGACAGAGTTCTGATCTCACTGTGCCACAGAGGCTCCCTTGGGCTGTAAGCAAACCACGGTGAGATCCGGGTGAGCTCAGGCAGCTGCTCTGTCCCCTGATCCATGTGACACAGAAACACTCAACTTCTCACACTCTGCTACAGCTCAAGGCAACAAAGTTTGTAGCAATTTGTTAATTAAACGTAACAATGCTGTAAAAAGATATTAAGCTGTTCACATTATTTATTGTACTGGTGCTCCTGCCACTAAAGCTCCCGCCCCAGAGCTCTCCCATGTGGGGCTGTCCGGGATGAGCAGAGGCCTGCAGGGACCCGTGTGGCTGCAGGTCACGGCACTTCCCTGAGCTTTAGCTGCAGTTCACAGCAGGTTTCCCTTGGCTTTCACCAAGGGGTTATGCCATTACCTGTCTGTTGATTCCAACAGGCAAACTGGACCCACTGGTAGCTCGACTCATTGGGGCCACAACTGCCACTCTGGTCGGGGAAGGTGCCGACTGACGTTTTTTAGGGGGCAGTGCTGGTGGAGGGCTGCAAGACACAACAGGCATCGATGCTTCCATTGCTCTTCCAGCAAAAAAGTCTTTTTACAGTCTTCACAAGTTGTTTTCCAGAAAGCCTTTGTCAGCCAGGAGCTATTCAGCAAACTGTATCCACTAACAAACGTTAATTTAAGAATATTCGCACAGGTACCGTCCTGTTCAGCGACTTATTTTTTAAGGTTGGAAAAGAGTTGTATTTCTCAAACAAAAACAGCTGCTGTTTTAAAAAGCTTTTTTTAATGAAGCTAATTAGCATGGTAATTATTTCTTACTAAAAGCAGCGAAAATCCAAATTAAATGTTTTGGTTGACCCAAATATTGTTTCCACTGTTCCTTCCCTTCTCAAACCTTCGAGGTTTGAAAAACGTTCAAAGTTTCAAAAATTCACAGGAGAGGAACATTCTTTTTCTGCCCTTTTTATTTTCTTGGTGAACTTCAGAGAACAAGAGGTGCTGCTTTCACCACAGACACTGTAAGGGCCCATGTTTTGGCATGAATCTGTTCCACACATACACATTAGCAGCAACTAGTCAGAATTTAACCCCAGAATTTTTCCTTTTTGCTTCTAATGACACATAATTCTGGTAATCATCAAGCCTGTGAGGTTCCCAAGAGCACACATGTTCAGTTCTTTGAAGAGGAACTTTTCATATAGCCCATGAGAATTCATAAAATATGCAGAAATGTGACTTTTTTTTTTCCAGTCATAGCCCTTGATGCTGCATTTTCAAATTAACACAACATATATTTTTCACACCAGCCACTTGCACCAGTCCTAGAGAAGGAAAACATCACACATAGAGACCAAAAACCTGCAAATCGGGGGTTTTCTCTTCCTTCTCAAAATAGAACACAGAAACTTTCATGTGGTTACTCGTAGAACAGGGTAAGAACAACCAAGCACAATTTTTTTTTCACACACTATTGGCTCCTTTCACTCTTAAGCTGATAAGCAATGCAGAACCACCTCTGATAAACAATGCAGAACAACCTGGCTGGGCAGGACAGATTGGTAACTGCCAGCTGAGGTTAAAGAAATATTTCCCATCGAATACAGCAGCACCAAACACTTGTACAGTGTGCAATTCCCACAGTTTTACATCAGGTTTTTATAGATTTATGTGATGCCTCTCATGCCCGGACCTCAGGGCATGGCACTTTCCTCACAGAAAAAACAAGGAAAGGAAAACACAGAGAGAAAATAATAAGACAGACAGAACACAAATTCATAAACAATCCAGGAGTAGGGAATAATTACTTCGGAAGATTGGAAATTCAGAGGCAGCACTAACCCTCCTTATGAATTCTCTTGTGCACATTTGGGAAGGCTGTTTAAAAACCAACAAGCTGGTAAGAGGTTTGTTCCTCAGTCAGCTGGCTGGCCAGTATTACCTGTTCTCTGCCACACGAATGCTGGGCAGAGGGGGTTTAGGAGGTGCAACTTCTTCATCCATGGAGTCAGTCAGTAGCTCGTTGGGTTGGGTCATATTGGTTGTTTTGTTGAGGATCTCCATTTCTCGGTCTGTGAGGGGAAGTTCTGAAGGGCTGCAACATGCAAAACACAGACTGTAGATCACAAACCACAGCTGGAATGCAGCCTGCTGACAGATTCATTCCTATTTTAAATCATGTGCAATACAACAGACACCTACAGCAGAAGGCAGAATTTGCATCTGCAGGTGGAATTCCATGTATATGCAGAACAGAATGTGCACGTGTCACAGGGGATGTTTCACTGCCAGATTTGAAATAGATGGGGCTCGATAAAGAACACTACATCACCCTCTGTGAAGAATAAGTGAATGCTTCAACTCAACCAGCAGTAGACAGAAATTATCCCTCCTATATTAGTCTTGCACACAGAAGAAGTCCTTGTCAGTGGACCCACCTGTCAGATTTACATGCTGGTAAACTGGGTTTAACTGGACTTGTGGGAGAGGGATGCTCCTGCTTTTCAATCGTGAGTCTGACCAGCTCCTGATGGATAGAGAGAAGAAAAAGAGAATAATCATTACTTAAATGTCCTAGAACAGAAAGGGATGCTACTGCAGTGAACTCTTTGTTAGCAGACACAGAGAGAGCTGAGCTGGGTGTAGGTCTGGTACAGAGCCACAGAAATTATGCAGAACAGCTGCTAAAGAACAGCCTGCACCCAGCAGCAGTTTGGCCATATTTTAGTTAAGTTCATAAACCCTGGCCCTATGGGGATTCTGCACAAACCCACATGTCTTTTTGCTATGCTTCCTCTTTCCTCCATCATCACAAATGTGTTCCGGTCCCCACAACACCCTAGATAATGGCAAATTGGCTTTACATATATAAATATAAGTACAGAACAGTCTTACCCAGTGGAGCACTTCACCTAGCCAAAAAAACCCTCCACTAAATAATTGTTTGATATTTTATAAATAAATATGTATTTGCTTAACAAAGCAAGTTTTCTGTAAGATGCCCAACAACATATTAAACAGTGAACCCCTTTATTAAAAGGCCTGCTTCCCCTGAAGCCACTTTTTAACACGTTAGCAATGCAAGTCTTAATCATTCAAGGAGCTACTGTAGTGCATCTGTTATAGGCAGATAAGGCTCTGGATAAAGAGATAAGGGCATGATAATCCTGAACTCCAAGTCTGCCAGCAGTCAAAGCAACAATCGTTCACACCAGAAAGATGGAGAGAACATTTTATGGATGTCTGAGGCCAACACACAGCTCTACTGCTCACAGATACAAACACATGCCCTGTTACAGGCAGGCTGGAAAACTGGCAGTGCTTCCTGACAGCATTGGCTTCCCAGCATATTACGCAAAGGAAATTATATGGGATCAATTTTAATTAGTTTTTTTTTTTTTTTAAAGCAGCCTGAAGTACAGCATCATCATTCCAGTATCATCTTCATGTCCTTGTCTGCAGAGCTTGGAAACAACTGGCAGTGCTCTCTCAGTGCAGTAACTGCAACTGGAAAGTCATCACCATCATCCTTCTGAGGAAGGAAAATATTCTAGTTCTGGTATTTTTGCATGAGGATCTACTTAAAGCTGAACTTCCACGGGTTAACACATGCACAACAAGAGGAATAAGGTGCTGCACTGGATGTGCAGAGGCTGGCAAACACAGTGTCCAAGTGTCCACCTCAGCTGATTTTGGTTTCCATGTTTTACTTAACATTCTTGGTGTGAGCTTGTGCTCCAACAGAATGTACACTGTGTTAACCAAAACCAGGACAAACACTCAGCTTTCCACAAGCTGTGCTGGAAAATCCCACACAGGGGGAAGGAAGAGGGAGCACAAAGGGAGCACACACAGATGTCCATGGGGACTGATGCTGTGAAGATGTTCCTGTTGGGACAGATGGATGAGAGCCCTGGCGAGGAACAGCGTGTTCTGAGAAGTGCCCTGAGCAGGACAAGCACAGCACCAAGCTGACCACAGGACAGCCTGGCCAGCCCCCACCTCCCAGGGCAGCCACATCCCCCAGCAACAAGGAGCAACACATCGACAGGGCTTTGGACAAGCCATCAGCAATGCTGTGGTAATGGAAGTTACACAATTAAGCCAATTAATTCAGGCCCTCCAATGGCAGAACTGCTACAGTGGTAACACAGACACTGAACTGACCTCAGACCTCCGTGCTGAGTGTCCCTCATTACTCAACAGAAACTATTTTAACAAAATGTACTTTCCTCTCTTTTATCTTCTCTTTCAGGATGAACAGGCTTTAATTAAAACCTTGCTATTCCTTTTAGACTTCAGAAATTCCCCTGTAAAGTTTACAGAACATCACTAGGAAAAACAACCATAGAACCTGGGAGCCTATAAAGCCTAAACAAGGTTTTTGTGTGAATTGGACCATTTGGAAATTACACAGTGACACCATTTGACCCTTATGGCTGCAGCTGGCACCATGCTCCCAGTTACTGTCAGGGCTGAGCAATGACACCATGGATTGCCACCTTCCTGCCTTCTGGACAAAATCCCACCACTGAAGAGGTTTCTGGAGACCCTCAGGCACTTTAACAGACTGGGAGTCAGACCCTGAGGGGCTGTTGGGTGCTGGCCAGCAAGAACTGCAAATGCACAAGAGCACAATACGGGAAATAAAACATTCAAACCAAAAGCCAACACACTCCGTAAACATTCCCTTGAAAGGGCTATGGAAGGGAAGATGTAACATTTGCTTTCCCTCACCTTTCCTCACCACTAGTTTGCCAGTTATAGTGGCCACACAGTTGTCCACCACATGGGAATGTAAGTTAAAATGGGAGAAAACCAACCCATTTTGGCCCAAAAACACCCTCACAATGATTCAAACCATTGGGACTGTGGGGAAAAAAACCCAAAGCACCTCCCACCAGAGGCACCAAGACAATGCACGATTGTTAATACTTGAGAGGACCACTTTCCCTTCAAACTTTGACAAGTATCACCAGACCCTGACTGTTTCTCCTCTCTACTATCCCCAAGTGAGAACTAGCATTTGAAAATCAAGCCAAGATCTTTAGCATACACACAGAGGTAATCAGCACACAACCGAGCCAGATGCACATTATGCTATTCCTTATCAGCAAGGAAAGAGATTCCTGCAGCAGTAATTAGGGATAATTAAAGGCTCTCTGCAAACTTATGCCACCTCAGCAAGCTGGAAATTCCAAAATGAGATGGATTTTACAGAAGTTATGTAATCAAAACAAGGAATTTTCCCCCCCTTTTATATATGCCTAGCAAGGCTCTAAAACCTGAGATCAAAACATCAAGTTACAGAGGTGAACAAGGGAGTCCTTTATGCTCAGTTCTGAAAATGAAGGGGGAAGTAAGCACTGAAATGTGGAAGTGGATCTTGTGTGATCTGCCAGAAAAACAAAATAGGTTCTGCTGTGGAGAGAAACGTCCAACTTCTCAGTTCTGCTTCCAGATCTGAAAATTGGCTTGGCCCTACGAAAATAAACCTTGTCCTTCGCCATGCAGTAGATGAGAGCACGCCACTTCCAAATGCTGCCCTGTTGATGGGCAGACACGTTCACATCTACCCAGACAGCCACACATCTGCTCCAGCCATGTTCCATGCTGACCTGACAAAAGTCAGCTCTAACTGGAAGGTCAAAATAACTTATAGGCTAACAACAAAGTAGAGACTGATATAACCATGGTGCTCAGCAGGGCTCCACAGCTCAGGCTTAGCACTGCATGGACATGTCTGTGCTGCTCCCAGCCTGGGCTGGATCACAGAGCAGACAAGACTGAGATCTTCTCCCAATCAAGACCTTCCCCCCACCCCAGACCTCCTCCCCCATCCTGAGAGGACGCTGCTCTGGCTGGAAGCAACAGGTATCAAGGGTTTAAATACTGCTTGAAGTGAAAAGAAGTGAAAACGTGTGCAAGTCTCCTGCAATGAGACCACACAATTCTGCCCCGGATCTGGGGATAACACCTCTCTCCACAGGATTGTGCAAATCCAGTCAGTGACAACTCACCATTTGCTGGGGCATTACAGTTCAGATATCACAGATTTTCACGTACTGCAAATTGCTGCTGAATTCCCACACGATTTACAGCTGAGACTTTGGGCTAAACTCTTTTTCTCTCTCCTGCTGTGCAAATTTAAGACCAGCTTTACTTTTAAAGCAGGGAGCTTAGAGAGCATATTGCGCAAAATAATCCCAGAAAATCCGTCTTCTTTAGGTGATGGAAATGTTTTGTTTCAAAGATGTTTACTTAAAAGGCTCATAAAGTAATAGGAGATTTTAACATCTGTGTCTGAGTAACACTAAAGAGACATCCAGAGGATGCAAAGCAAGAGGCCTGAAAATGTGACAGTCAAAGCTTGGGAGATCCACTTCATTTTTGCATTCAGCAGGAGATGACAGTCTGTCCTAAGCCCAGGTCAAGCAAACTTGTACCTGCAACACTAAGACAGGTGAATGACAAGCCTGGGACACAGAAATAATGGGTACCAAAAGCTCACAGGGAGGTAGAAGGAAATCCAACAGCTTTCCCAGGGTGGAACAGAGAGGGAATGCTACAAGGAGGTCTCACAATGGATACAAAGGTTTCTCTTAAACATTTCCATTAGTTATGCAAAATTAATCTCCAGAAAATGGAGTTTAGCTCATCACCTGTTCCACACCCCAATCCAACTGCTGAGAGTGGTGATGTATCACTGACAAATCCCTTGAATTTTATCTTGGAAGATGGAGCTCGAGCCTTTGATTCTCTGTGGGCATTGGCAGGGAACATTTTCATTTTAATTTGCCTAGACAGAAAATATGCAAACTCTGCATAGGAGACTGGGAACGACTTGCTGAAAAATTAATACATTGCCAAATAAAGCTTTATTGCTTCTTCCAATTCACCCAAATGCCAGGGTAAGCATTTGAGAAGTTCAGAAGAGCCAAACTGTTTGTGCTAATCTTTAACCAGCACTCCAAGCAGCATCATTTCCCTTATGGAGCAGTTGATTTAAGGGATAGTTAGCTGAATGCAAGAATAGGATCTTCATATCTAACCCACACTTAAAAACTTCTTTTATATAGATCTTTTCTAAAACACATCATCACATCCTTTATATAACACGATTTACAATATCTGTCTCGTGTACCTTGACTCCATCCAGAACAGCTTTTATGACATCCTTCACTGTTGTCACCATCTCCTTGTCTTCTGAGTTCACCCCCTCCAGCATCACCTGGTCAGACCAGCGGATGAGGTTGGCCAGGCTCTGGTACACGCGGCTGTAGCAGGACGAGATGGCAGAACTGGGCAGCAGAGGAGGGAAAAAAAGAACAAAATGAAATTATGGAGACATTATCAAACATTATGAGAGTGCATTTCACACTGTTAAAAGTGTGATTGTTCTCCTTTTCTCCCTGACATTCAGAATTTGTGTGTAGCAGGTGACAAAGCTCAGGCTTCTCTTCAGTTGCTCAGTTGCAGTTGCTGGATGACAATACGAAAATACAAACCATCAACAGTTCATTCCCAGTTATCAGAAGGAATTATCTGGGCTGCAGGTTAGCACAGCGATGCTAAAAATAACATTCCTTCCACTTTAATTTACAGCTCCATCCTACCCCTTAACTTTAAACATAAGTACTTAAGTACTACATTTAAGTTTATTATTTCAGTATTATCTATGGTTTCCTTCTTCCTTATTAACTCTCCCCAAAAATGCCTTGGATCATTGAGACCTGACTCTATTCATTCCTTTACAAATCATTGCCTCACTGTTTACAATGCCTGAAAACATGTAATTAAAATTACTTCTTTAGAGAAATTGAACTGAATGAATTTCAGGTTTGAAAAAGGAAGGGTGTTGTTTTGTTTTGTTTTTAATGAGAAACAGAATTAAAGCTATTGTTCTGAAGGGCAAAAAAAAAGAAAAAAAAAAGAATTTTGGAAAGATGACAACTCTAAATAAAAGTTAACTGTAACAACAGTGCTCCCAGGCATTTTCCTGGCCATTCTGAAAACACTGACTTCATTACTAAACAAGGTGTGTTAACAGTACTGCTGATGGCAGCACTTCAGCAATTCTTTGTCTAGTTAAATCAATTTCAAGCTGCATCAAAACCATAAACAGATAAGAGAAGGTGTAATCTTGCAATCATCACTGATACAAGTGTTCCAGCTCTTCCCATTTCTCTTTGGTATCCATTTTACATTGGCTTAGCTCCAGTAATTTCATTACCTGCAAGAAAAGAACCAAGCCCACAAACTTCAGTGAGTTTATTTGGTTAAATGAGGTTTGCAGGACCGGGGAAAGACCTGTTGTTACCTTACAGACCAGGGGATACAAACAATAGCAAGGACTTGATTGTGTCTGTTGTTTGGGTTTGGTTTTTTTTTTTAAGGATGCTGCTTGCCATTTGTTCTCATTTCAAATGAAATTAGCTTGGTAAGAGATATTTCCTAAACAGGGCCCTCCCCCATCTCTTTCTAAGGCTTTGATTTCTTTGCCATTAATCTTCAGCCTTCTTTCTTCTAAGGAGGCTGTAATTGAAAGCCCATTTTGTGCTAGATTTAATTACTTTTTTCCTTGATGCAAATGCTTCCCCTAAAGCAAAAAGAAGTCCAACAATAATTGTAGGGTTTTCTTCTACACTGACACAAGCCTTGCTCACTTTTCTTGAGGGGGATTTGCCATCAAAATCACCCCTTTGTGTCCTGCCACTAAAGTACAATAGGTGGGCAGGAAAGGACATGGCTTTTTGAGAAAGCCAGATTCCCTTTTGTTTTTTTTGGGAGGCTAAGAGAGGCAGAGCATACACATGGGATCTGTGCCTTAATCCACACTGTTTCCAGAAAGAGAGACTTATCACTGTGTAGAGGACTCCATTGAGTACTGACTGAAAATTCTGCTTATATGGACAAATATGGGTATCCAACAGTCAAGTTTGCATGAGTTCACTACTAACAGAGAAGAGATAAAAACTGTGAAGAATAGAAATGTCTGAAATACTTCATCTGCTGAACACCACTTATTCGATACTTATTTCCAAATATATTCTTGGAAGGAAAAATCGCCCATCAAACACCCCCTGAATAAATAAATCAAATCAAGTGATTATAAAAATGACATGTTCTATCCTAAACATATTTGTTGACATTTCACATGTTCTCCTGGTGTAAGAGGAAGATTTGTTCTCTCCTTTATTAAGTGAAAGCAGGTGCTTGTCAGGAATTTAATGGCAAGGGGAAACCTGGTAACAACTGAAGAAACTTTTGTGTGTGCATCCAGAAGCCTGATGAACATTCCCATTCCAAGAGCTATGGGACTTTGTGGTTTGACAGATCCAACCTAAACTGGATCTGACCTGTCTCAGCCACAGGATTGATACAATCCCATTTTCTCCTTCATTTTGACCTATTTGGCCTGTGCACTGGGGCCAAACACAGCTGAGCATTCTGCTTGCAAAGTATTTGGCACCCCAGTGCTGTCTCAACCATACTGTAACCCCTTCTTGCATCAGAGTTGAAATAAGGGTCTTGAAAGAAAAAAATTTGGAGATATTTAATGGGAAAACAAATAGGACCAGTGAAAAGCCTGGGAGGATTTCAGGAACCAAACACCTGCATTTCTCCGCTTAGTTTTGTGCATTTCTCTGTCTGGGCTAACTTCACTCTTTTCATATTATTCAACAATGTTTTTTTTCTGTAAATCAACAGCTCCAGCATCCATGGAATGAACAGCAGCTGTATCTCTATGGCTTGGCAACTCCACAAATTCTTATAATTCATGATGAGCTTTGCTTTGGCAAATTTCTACTTCTTTCATGGCTTCAAACCCACTGCCTAACTGCTAAAAACATAATACACATAATCTGTTAAAACATAAAACAATAATCTGTTGAGTGAGCGCAGGAATGAACTTGGTTAATCTGCTGAAGTACATCTATTTACTTCTGTATCTGATCCAGTAAAATCCAAAAAAGCAGTTAAGAGTGAAGGCTCAGACTTCTGTAATATCAGGGTGGATAAACTGAACACAAAAAAGGATTACTCTGAAGATAAACTCCTTTTGCAGGTAAAGCTATTGGATTTGTTAGCTTTTAGGGTACCATCATGGACTGCAGAAACAGTAATACCATCTGAAGAGAATCTTCCACTAGCAAGTGATGAATTTCCAAGTTTATGCTAAGAATCATCCCTTCCTCCTCTCTGAAGCCAGTCTGATTTGCTTTATCTTTCCACAGCATGAGCTTCTTCGCAGCAGGGAATCTGCTTTTAAATTATGTTTGAAAACCACCACATAATTAGTAAAAATAGCAGTCACTTCATTAACCACCACAGCATTCCCTGTCTCCTGCATGATGTGGGTCTCCAGATACAAGGAGAGGAGCTGGGAGCCCATTGGTCTGTCATGGTCCCAAAACCAAAGGAGGAAACTTACCTTTGCTGGATGCGAGGATCCGTTTGCACCAAGGGCAGGATGGCTTCCAGCACTTTACTGGCTGAGCCTGGCAGCATCTCTAATACTTTGTTATCAATTGCCATTTTATCCACAATAGTCTTAAAGTAGCGCAACGCACTGACGACCTCCTTTTCCTTCTCCTCCAGCCATGATACATTCTAAAGAGGAGGGGAAAAAGGAGAGAGATGTTAAAACTTCAGGATTTTTAAGGTTCCTTTAACACTCCTGAAGTATGGTGACACTGAGGTATATTCCATGAGGAGTGGAGAAAATCCCTTCTACCACAAACACTTTTCAATTGAGTTACTACTCTTTCAAAAGAACAGTCAGTGCAAAATTACATCCACGCTTTATCTTTCTGCATTACCTGCATCCCAAACTGAAAGCTAATCTTGACCAGTTTTAGGCCAAGATTAATGCTACTGATGACATCAAGGACACTGCTTTGAAACCCACACGCCAAACTGGGGAGGGTGACAGAAAAAAACCATATCACAGAATCACAGAATGGTTTGGGTGGGAGAGATCTTAAAGCCCATCCAGTTCCACCCCCTGCCATGAGCAGAGACACCTTCCACTCTCCCAGGTTACCCCAAGCCCCATCCAACCTGTCCTTGGACACTTCCAGGGATGGGGCAGCCACAGCTTCTCTGGGCAACCTGTGCCAGGGCCTCACCACCTTTACAGGGAACAATTTCTTCCTACTATCTAATCTAAACCTGCTCTCTGTCAGTGTAAAGACATCTTCCTTGTCCTAACACCACATGCCCTTGTAAAATATAAGAAAACCTCCAACCCAAAAACTCCACTCTGATGAACCTCCAACCTAAGTAATATTGTGATGCTGCTGGAACAAGGGAAGTCACACACTTTCCACTGTGACAAAGCGTGAAAGTTAAATTTTGGTCCTGCTGAATGAATGTTGCAGAAGGGAACAATTCATTGGAATAAGGCTGAGTTGTGGTCACCAACACCAGAAGAGGAAATTCAGAAGTGATACATGACACCCTAATGGCCCTCTGGACAGGGAAAGTTTACCAGTGTATGCCTGGAGGACTTTTAATGCCACGAGTAGTTCCTACATGAGATTAAAATTAACTCCTGAACACTGCTAGAAAAGGAGCAGAGAGCTTAACAGAGTCAGATTTCATCCATTATCTCCTCAGTAAATTCACCTTCAAGAATTAATGACCTATGGGCATTGTGTGCTCCCCACACTCGTGTCAGCTGTTAAACTGCTGCTTTTCTGCAAAATCAGGCCAGCAGCCCAAAAGGTTGTAGGAGGAACAATTTATAGGTAGCACTGGTTAGTAATTTGGGGCCAGTTGCATAAAAGGATTAGAATCCCAAGTTCCATCTAGCTCCAACTTTAGAAGTCTAAGTTCCAATCCAAGATCTGCAAACCACCCTGTCATTTTCTATCTCATCTGGGAAAGGCCCAAAATCAGCTGCTTCCACTTTTTGACAATACTGCTTGCCAGGTACCTCAAGTTCTGATCTGCAGCCCACAGTGCCCTGAACTCCCTTGTGGAGGAGCATCTGGCAACTCACTGATTTGAAAAAGGACATTTCCCACTTTGCAGGCATGTGCCCTCACCACTGCACAGCTTAATCCAGGAGAGACAATCATAAAAACATGTAGGTTGGAAACAAACCTCTAAGATCATTGAGTCCAACCATTCATCTGTGGAGAGGTTCAGTCTCTCCCTGAAGGTTTTGTGCTTCATATGAAACGATCACACATTTCAGGGATCAGAGAGTCCGTGTATTCCCTGAGCCAGTATGACCATGGTCCAGCACTCAGAGCTCTCAAACAGAAGTGGAAAAAAAAATGTGGGCTGCAGTTCCTGCTCCAGTGGCTGTTTATGGATTTCATTCAGCAACTGTTTCCTGTGGAAAGGCTTGAAGACTTAATAGCTTAAACACTCTTCTGGTGCATGGGAGGGATGGGCCTGACTGAGAGTGCAGAATGACAAGTGGTAAAAACAAACCCTTCCATTGAGAACACCAAGGCATGTGAGTCCAGCCACTGGACACTACCTGGGACACAGCCCTTTTTTTTTTTTTATCAACTTCCCTTCTAGCTCTTTGGGTGATATTCCCCAAGAACACTTTTTAATGAATCTTCTTCCACGGTCCAAAGGTTTCATATGTAGGTGTGTGTATGTGTGCATAGAACCATAAAATCCCAGGATGGTTTGGGTTGGAGGGACCTTAAAGCTCATCTCATTCCACCCCCTGCAATGGGCAGGGACACCTTGCACTAGATCAGGTTGCTCCAAGCCCCATCCAACCTGGCTTTCAACATTTCCAGGGATGGGGCATCCACCCCTTCCTCTTTGGGGCATTAAATGAGAAAAACTTATAACTCAAGCAAAACAGCATCTCCACTCCCCTGCCTGACACATGTAGATATTTTTGGATGATATCTTAAGTTTTCCCTTAAATAATCATTGCAAATGCACCATGTATGAGACACAGATGACCAGCAAGGGTCACAGTGAGCTGTACAGAATACACCCAATTACAAAAGCTGGAACCAACCCTTTTTCCCCTACATTTTGGCAGTGAAAAACATATCACAAATCTGCATAGAGTGTTAAAGGACACTATGGTACCTGCACTATACCCTATGATAAGAATCAAAGACAGCGTCCAGGGGACAAAAGGAGGCTCTGAAAGAAACTCCTCCAATGTTGCCCCCATCAAGGTATAAAGGGGAAGAGAAGAAGAAGCTGTTTGCATGGGCTGAGCATAACCTTCAGCTCACACACAGTGATTTTACATTAATTTTTAGTATTGCTATTTCTGCTCTACGATGATTATCTACTTCAAGAGCACGAAAATAGCATCTTAAGTACTTAAGAGGGAGAAAAGGATGATATTTGGTTTATCAAGTGTGCCTTCTGACAGAAAATCTCCTGTTTGTCAACTGATGTCTATATTCCAGTGAGAAAACCTGGCAGCAATCCAGGCATATCCTCTTCCTCACTCCCTTCACACAAAGCTAATGAGCTGCCTACATCCAACTAATTGATTAGCTGGCCAGTAGCTATTAAAATAGATAAGGAATGAGCCAGAAATCAACAATATTTCACAGTATAAAAATGAATACAGCTTAAGGAATCATATACAGTAATAAAAATTATTGCAAGTGTTTTGTTTTCCAATAAAAAAATCCCAATCTGTACATTAAAAAAGGGTCTGATGACCAGCATGGCTTATTAGTAAATCTTCTTGCATCGTTTTTAGGGGAAGGAAAGAAAAGCAAAAACTTCATCTATTATTAACATACTAATATGTATTTGCTACAGAACAGCATTTTGAAAAGGGCTCTTCATTTTCTGATGTATTTAATGTGGTCACATATCAATTTAAAGGAAGGCCTCTAAATTATCTCAAGATATCATCCTGAAACATCGTTGGAATTAAAAGCCTTCAAGGAGTACTCTCAGATTTATTTTTAATTTTATTTTTTAAATAGCAGTGAGCAATGCAAGGTGCTCAGCTCCTTAAAAAGCGTATTCCCAGCCTCCTGGGGAAAAAAAAATACAGCCTGGGGGGAAAAAACCCTCACCATCTTCCACTTGATTGTGCAGAATGGAGTGAGGAAGCCCTGCAGCAACTTTCTCTGGGTGTTAAGCAAATCATACAGCATAAGATAACTGTATCTTGCTGGTTGCTCTCAATAACACTGCAGCAACCCTCAGCAGAGATAATCTAAAAAAGTTTGCATGTCTGGCACTCCACACTGGATGAGACCTTTAACAACTGGGAAATGTTATGAATTATCATAAATAACCTCGATTGTTCTTTCAACTTATACTTGAAAACTGACTGCAACAGCATTGCTCCAGAGAGCCTCCAGCCTACATAATCAGGTCACAACAGGAGAGGAGATAACACTGACAGCTCTGTGACCTCAGCTCTTGGAGGACCTGAAGTATGCTGGGTCTGAGGGACACTGTGCTGGGATCAGCAGCTGCTGGAACACATCTGCCTGACTCTCCCTGCTGATGTCACCAGAGATTGAGCACATCTTTGGACCATCTTCAAGGACTTGCTTGCCTGGGTTTGGGGTTTTCAAATAGATCACACCCCAAAACCAGGCAGTTATTTGGAAGCTGTAAGCTTAACCCACAGGGTGTGCATGTGGGGAGGATGTGTCAGGCCATACACCACATTCCATAACGAGATATTTAAATGCTTATGGAAGGAGGTCTCATCATACCCTCCAAAGGGGAGTACATGCCTTGATTTAATATTTCACAGTGCAGCTTATAAATAACCATAAAGTAACCCCAAGGATCCCTGAGCTGCAAAATTCTACAGGGGACAAAGTCACACACACAGGAATATGATAAAATGAGTACCAGAGAGCAAGAAACCATCAGGACTGACAGAACATGGCCCTGGCTTACTTTGTTCACTGACTTCTCTGGCGTTTTCACTGTCAGGTCAGCTTGTTTTCCTTTCTTTGAAGGTGTTCTCTTTATTTTTGGTGAATGAAACTTGCCCTTCAACTTCATGGTGAACGAGGAGAGATGAGAACGCTCAGAATCTAGAAAGACACAGAAATACATTACAGGATTAGGGTAAATTTGTTGAAACCAGGGACGTTGTGTTACAGCATTATCTGGAAGATACTTGCACCACGTAAATTTAATGAGTGGAACAGGACAAAAAAAAAAAAATAAATTGTGGCTCTCTATTATGTTTCCAGCCACAATATCCCCACTGGTACCTGATTCACCTTGGAGGAAGCAACGCTGCAGAGCAAAGGCAGGAACAGGGGGATTGCTGCCGCTCTGTGCCTTGGAGAGAAGAGGAAAAACACCTCTCCTCAAAGCACTTATCTCCAGCAGATTCCAAAGCACTTTACAAAGGAGGTAATCACCATCCCTCTTTTGCAGATGAGCAACTGAGTCAAGGGGATGAAGTGACTTGTTCACAGACCTCTGGCATGTGGGTGTGCAGGCAGGGCTCTGCCTGGTACCCAGGACTCCTGGCCGGAAAAGAGAACACAATCCAAGATAATGCTCTTCCAAGGATGCTGATCTCTACCCACTTGGTAGCATCAATTTTGAATGTGGCTCCATGGGTAATCTGAACAAAAATGTCAGTTGCAATGGATTTCACTTCCAATATCCCAAACTGGGGAACAGAGGAACCGCTTTGATACCAGGGCATCCTTCAAGGAGCTTAACTGCAGAACTGCTCAGCCCTTTTAAAAATTATATTTTCATGGTTTTTCGGATATCACAGAGCAGAAGTCTCAAAGGTTTGCAATCCTGCCGTATGCAGACTTACTGTTGAAATATATTTTTATCTGTAGCCACGAAGCTAAAATAAAACCATCTGCCTTGTAGAGAGCAATTGAGAATGTATTTTGAGCAAAGAGCACTTTAATAAATGAAGGTCTGAATTGGTCTCTAGTGACCCAGATAATTCAACAGAACCTACCCAACTTGTCTTTAACTACATTACCAAGAAAAGTGAGCAGTTTTGCTGTATGTTTCTTTTTCCTTTTAGACTATCTGGGAATCCACTGCACTGGCTACAGTGAGTTAAAAGGAGAGCCCTGTGCATGCAGCACTGCACCACCTCTTTAGCATGCAGGCTGCAAACAAGGGCTGCTGAGTCAAATCTAGCACCCAGGAGCCCAGTACCACACGGCAGTGCAAACACTGCTCCTGCACTCAGAAACCACCTAACCACAGCCAAGGGAAGGAACCTGTGCTCGCCTCCCTCCCTGTGAGGGTTGTCTCCCTTCAAACTTGGTTTCCTGGTAGTTTGTTAAGACCCTGCTATGACCACATTCACCAGGGCAAACACAATGGTTAGGTATGTCCTCTAGACCAAAATTTTGTAGGATTCTATGAATAGAAGCTGCATGAGCACCGATCCTAATCTAGTCTGGCTGCAGACCTGTTCTCCTCTTACAGAACTAAATGTTTTTCAAAGTTTTCTTCATATAATCAAGTCCTGTTTAGTTCACTGAGGAGGGAGGCACTAAAAACCTTGGTCACTGCAGATAAATCCAGGCATATCAGTTGGCCTCTGAAGAATCACTTACAGCAGCTGGCACCCCAACTTAGCAACAATTTACGTCAGCACTTTACATCCACAAGGGGATCTCCAAACCTTTAAAACCTCTCTGGCTCCACAGGGTGCTGAAGGTCACCACTGAAAACAGTTCCTGGCTGCTGTCATAACACTCTTGCACTCCTCCCCAAAAAATCATTTGTATTTATTGCACACACCATATGAGAATTTCCATACATGCATGCATACACATGCTTGCCAAAGAGGAGTCACGGCTCTGAATTAATTTTTTGAGAACTGGCAAACAATTACAATAATTAATCTACAGGGAAATAATGGTAGCAGCAACAAATTGTGTCTGGCTCCTCCACAGGCTGCAATGAGATCCAAACTGCTGGTCTCATTAAGAAAACACTCAATGCCTACAAAACCCATGGTTGCCCATGGTGATAACTTTGCCTTGTAGGGACAATATTTGGAAGGGAGAAAGAAGACTACTGCTTCTTTTTTTCCTTGCCACCAGACATCTCTACCCACCTCTATGGGGCAAGCACTCATATGGCTGAACCAATGTGTGTGCATGATCAGGAACTTCCAAAAAATGTCTTGTCAGCAGAGAAAGTTTCTTTTCTGCTGACAGCAGATCCTTTTCACCACCACCAGGCCAACCACTGCCCTTTACTCTCTTCACCCTTTGGTCACACCAAACACCAAATCATTTGTGCACCACACTCTGATGGAAGACAGACCCACAGAGCAAGAACAGAAGCAGAATAGGAACTTCTTAAAATAGTACTAATGAAGTAAACCAGCTGACATTTGCAAAAGTAATAAACCTTATTGTTTGAACAACCCTGCTAAGTCCTGCTTTGAAGATCACAAATTAATGCAGCTTTTTACTGCCATGGGTTTCCATCTACACCAAGCACTTTCCACCTCTCATCTGCTCACAAGTTTCTGATGCATTTGCAGTTAAACAAATGAGTCACAAACCAATATTCTCTCACACTCAATTACACTTAGCACTCAAAATAGCGCTTTTCTTGTTCCAAGCACATTACAAACATATCGTTCTCATCCTTAAACAGTCAGGTCTTAACCTTACCCTGCAGATGGGAAGCAGACACAGAGGTGAAGCAACTTGTCTAAACAGAGCAGAGGGTGAGTCAGTGACTCCAGTACAGCATCTCCATCGCACTGCAGCCCCTCTCCCCCTGTGCGTGGATTGAGCTGTGGAGCTCCTGTGGTTACACTCAGTGAATGCCAACAGACATTATTCAGCACGATGGGCTTTATGGTTTGCAGGCTGATACATCAGTCAAGCATTATAAACAGAATCTGCTTTGTAATGAGTCTGGATGAAGTGGTATAAAAGAGAAGTGACACTGAAGTAGGAAAGTATTCTAGCTCAATGGCCTAAGGTACCTAAGTTTTTGTAGGTGAAGCCTGAAACACTCCTGCAACCAGCACAGCTGAGCGAGGCTTCCTAGACTGGTTACCATAGCACTGATCTGCTTTGAAAAAGTAATTTTCTTTACAGTGTATCCCAATTTACAAATCTAATGTCCTGTGTCTATCCAGTTAAAAAGCTCAAAAGCACAGCATGCCTTTACAGATCAAATAATTTGATAACATGCAGAAAGAGGCAGAAAACAGAGCCATGGCAGTGCTCAAACCACTTCTGTCCCTCTGCTCCTTCCTGCCTATCTGCAGTAACCAAATCCCTTAATGCAGCATTGAGGTTGTTCTGAGCTTGGGAGTCTGCCCGCTGGAAATTATTCTATCGTATTACCCTCGCCTCTTATTGATGAATAGCCAGCAGTGTTTAGCTGGAGTCTCAGCACCAGCCTTCTCAACTTCTCTGATGCAAAGGAAGAAAGTACTCTGTACTTACTTCTATGCAGTGCCCAAATATTTTTAAGATAAATGGCAAAAGTCAGGGTAATAAACTCGATGGAGTAATTTCAACTGGAAGGGGGAAAAAAAAAAAAAAGCGTTGTATCAAAGCGTTTCTGTCTCAAAGGAACCACTGACTCTCTGTATTTCATCTGTCTGGATGCTCCAGGGCTGCAGCACACAACTGGGGGGGGAAAAAAAAAAAGAAAAAATCCCTTCCAAATTACTTTGTTACGGATTTGGGTTTCTTGATTTCTGACTGGAAGCTTTGCTACGTCACCCGTTTCAGAGCTAATTCCATCCCCTGTTAGTGAGGCTCCCGCTCTGCTGTGCTTGAACACGCTCCAGCTGTTGAGTCACGGCCCTGCTCGGCTCTCAGGCTCATCCCCCCCTGGCCAGCACGTGTCTGGGGTCTGACCACACACACACCACCACAGAGCTCCTGCTACACGCCTGCTCCAACCAGCCCTGCTCTCAGGTGTGGCCAGAGGGGTTTTTTCAGCACCCCTCAAGCCCCCCAGGTGAGGAGACCATGGCCAGCCAGGAGCTGCCTTGTCCCCCACCTCCAGCACTGGGTGCTGCCTGCCAGTTTGCCAACAGAAAGCTAAATCTGGGGAGGGAAGAACTGCAGACTTTAAACAACAGTAGATTAAGAGGCACAAGGGAAGGCAGATAAATCAGCTTACGTGTTTGTGGGCAAAGAAACTTGGCTGCTCAGGAGAAAGCCGGCAAATCAAAGCCCAATAACGTCCCTCCCTGCCATGGTCAAATGGTCACTTTCCACTTGGGTTCAAATGAACACCAGAAAATGAGTCAAAACACATGCAAGCCGGTGGATTCCATCAGCCTAACCCAGCAGCAAATTATTTAAAGTCAAACTGAAAGTTCAGCCTTTTACAGAGCCCAGTCACAGCAGAATTTCCAGCTGCTGGGTCCCACTCACCAGCCACATGTAACCAGCACATGGGAGGCCTCAGAGATGGGAAATTACCCCCTGTCTGCTTCTGGACCTCCTGGTCAAGTTTTTAGTGCCTGGATCATGTTTAACTAATTGAAAATAGACTTAATTAAAAAACCCACCAACTTTAGAATACAGTACCTCTCCTTTCCTTCACCTGAAAAACTAAACCTTCCATCTTCTCTCACTCTCTGTGTGTTCACACACCAAAACCTGCAGCTTTAGAGGAGACAGAACCTTAAAAAGGGTTCATTTTCCAGCTTACCCTGACTCTTGCGGCTCGTTAGAAAGAACGAAGTGGAGTCTAAAAATCTTACTCCATGAACGGTTCCTTTTTCAAAGGCCATTTGGGTCTCTGCTGGATGCACATATTTAAAAGCTATCAGATTAAAAATAACAGCAGACATCTCTCCCCATGCCATAATGAAGCTATTGTGCACATTTTTAATCAACCGCTCTTGCCACTTTTGCCACGAGTCCTTTGAAGGCAGCGGTGACTTATGTAATGAGTTACACAACGATGCCCATTAAAATGGCATTTGTTCCCTTGGGCTCAGCTACATCATTTGGGGAAGACAAAAGGCAAGTTGCAAGGCTTCAGCTAAACCCTAGCTGACAGGGAGTTTAAGAGTTCTGAAGCAAAAGGCAAAAATAACGAGCTGGAGTTCAGAACGACCTTTCCGCTGAGGATTGTCTGTGCTGTGATGCAGCACCCGGTGAGAGCCTCCAGGGCTGGGGCTCTGGTTCCTCCAGACCCAGTTCTGCTCTCAGTAACAGGAGAAAACAGGTGATTCAGGACAGACAGACAAGCACATGAGAGCTTACCATGAGACTGACAAAGCATGGGTCTTTCAAGATTTTATGTGGATATTGCTACAATTCCCAACATCCTCCTTCCACCTGTATCTACTACATACCTGTAAGAACACAGATCTGGGGGCCTGTGCCCTGGCTAAAGCTTTTGGGCTCTCCTGCAAAGTAAACATTTAAATCATAGTGACTGACAGAAATCCAAGCCTTTGAGCTTCCAGGAGACTCAAACAGCCTCTCCCAACAGCCAAGTTTCTCCACAGAAGAGCTGGTGCAGGAGGCACAATGTGACACTCACAGGTGGGCTGTGGGCAACAGAAACCTACTGCAACAGCACTTGTAAAACCAGTTTTTAATAATTTTGTGGTGGAGGGCAGCTCTGTCTCTCTTACAACAAAATGTTCAAGCTCACCACTGTGGTGCTATGAGGACAGAGAGAAAGCACCAGGTTTTAAGGAGAGTTGAAGGAAACAGATGAGGAGAACCCCAGATACTTCTCCACCCGTTCACACCTGCACTGTGTCGCTCAGCTCTCACATTACACAGCAAACAGCCTTCAGCTACATATCACGCCCTCTTTCTCCAGAAGTCCTGAGGATGTTTAGAAGCCTAAAAATGCTGATAGGCAGAATTTGTGCGATGCTGCATGTTCCCAAAAGGATGAACTGAGATCCCGAGTACAGAAGAGACAGAATGTGACAGAACAGAATTAAAATATCCTTTTTAAACACATCAGCTGCTGCATCACGGGTGCTACAAAAGTCTCAGACCCACCACTTCCAGCTCCTTGAGTTTACTTTTCTCAACTTTGCCACTACCCCCAGAGACTGAAGCAAAGAGAATTCATTCAGAAACAAAAAAAAGACCTGGTAGGGGACCCGGAAAGGGAAAAAAAAAAGGGAGGGTCCGGTGTCAATCAGGAAGTTTGCCCACCCTAACCTTTGTACCTTAGGTGGAGTTGTTTGTAAGCTGCTCTAAGTCCCTCTCCAGGGAATCCAATTGCTAGGAGAGCCGCCAGGTTTGAGAGGAAAACGATGGAGGAAGGGCAGCTCAAGAATCAAACAATCCTTCTTGAGTGCTAAAGAAACTTTTCCTCCACCATCACGTCACCTTGGAAGCAGCCAACTCTTGGGAGCGGAAAGACCGACTGCCCTTTTTCTTTTTTGGCAACATTACAGTGAATGAGCATAAACCAGTGAGCATTAATGATGTGCAGTGACAGCACACAAACTTCTCTGGAAAAGGGAGGCTCAGTTCCCTCTCAGCTGGCCAGGCAATGCTCACTGACTCACAGGCTTCATTATTTTTATGCCGCCCTCTGGGGCCACCAGAGGAAGCAAAACATTTTTATTTGTCAGAGAGCACATTTTTATTTTGATTTTTTTTTTCTTTCTAAGCAACCATGAATGAAGCATCTCCAGCTGCAGCAGCCTCATGTGGAAAGAGCTCACAGTGTTTGCAAGGGAATTGGAAAGCACAGAGGGCAACTTATCAATTCAGCCACGTCTCCTGACTGCAGTGAAAAGGATTGGGGTCAGTCAACAACTTTAATTTTATGGTGCATTAGTACTAAAGCTCTTCTTCTTCTAGTGTCATATTTGGAAGCAAACCTTCAGATTGCAAGGAAGAGAAGATGCACAAGATCAAGTAGCAAGTTCAGAGCAGCTGACCATGTTCCATCCTAGTTCTTTTCACCTGAAGTATTTCAGAAGAATCTCCTTACATGCAGACACATAAACCAGGAATCCTTTAGCTGCTGAAAACTGTAGCAATATCACCCAACTGATTTATAGGGAAAAAGAAACAAAAAAAGGCAAAAAGGTACAATTATTCAAACAAGGAGGGATTTAAGGGAGTAAAACTCTGCTGGCCAAGTTCAGCTTCCTCCAGCACACTAAAGCTGGTTTTCAGACTTCTTTTTGAACCAGATACTGTAATTTATTGATAAGCAGCAGCAGCAGACAGGACTTTTGCTCTGTTTTTTCAGAAGGAAAGCCGCCCCAGCAGATTGGTGCCATACCAACTTGCAAGCAGAAACATTCACCAAATCACCCACAAACCTTCGTGCAGCATCTGGTGAGTCTCTGGTAATTTCCCATTTAAGTACTGATTTTGCACAGCCCTGCAAACCCCAGAGAACTAATGGGATTGCAAAACTGGTAACATGACTTGTAACTCCCACCTCCTGTGCCAGCAACACTAGGACAACAAGAGGCTCAAGTAGCCTCCAACACCAACATGAACACCGTGGTCCATTCTCACCCTGCTCCGCACATAGAAGCCACCAAGAATGTTAATAAACACTGAATTTTAAACGGGGAAAAAAAAATAATCCAGCTACAAGGCATAACATCTGCATTACTTCAGCAAACAGCCCCAAACAGAAAAATGCAATGGTGGTGAGGGAATCTGTTGAATTTCTCTGTTCACCAAACATGACTTAATATGGGGTCCGTGGGCATCCCCACTCGTCTGGCAGCTCTTGGAGGAGATGGCCATGACAGTGATTCAGACACCTAAAAATAAAGCCCTGCAGGCACAAGTATGTGCATGCTCTACCTGAGTCACCCCAGGCTGTGAGGAGCATGTGAGCCAAGGCTCATCTGTTTCATTGACAGTCCTGCCACGGCCAAGCAAAAGCCCTCATCACTGAGCTCCACTTAAACTCCTTCTCCCATCCTCTCATTTTCTCAAGCACATTTAGACTCTTTCCACGCTGAAAAACCTCTGCTGGGCTTGGGTTTCAGTCCTACAGCCGTCAGCTTTGGAACTCAGACCTGAAAGATTATAACCCAATGTTGCCGAAGCTGTTTATCCATCTCCAAGGTGACGGGATGTCGTCACTGCCACTCGGCAGGACACCAAGCAGAAACGCATTATTTCAGATGCTTCAGGGAAAAGCCTAATTGCTCACAACCTGCCTCCAGGTTCAACAGCTGAGAAACAAGGTTGCAAATGGAGCCTTGACTTTTTGTCTGCCCCACAGCACTAGCTCTGAATGGGAAAAACGACAAACTCAGCCCTCTTTCATCCTTGGAGAGTAACCTCAGCTCTCATTCATTAGGCGATGGAAAAAAAAAAAAAAAAAGAGAAGCTGGCTTGGATCTGCCTGACACAATTTCCAGTTGCTTTGGACATTACTAATTATAGTCATCTTTATTTTTGACCTCTGATTACAGACTCTTTGCACATTCAGCCTGAATGGCAAAGCTAACCCCTCTTTTCTAGTAGGATTGGGAGGAACCTTATACCCTGCCCAAGAGCCACCGCCCACGCTCATCTGAGCACAAGAAATGAGATCAAAACATGGAAAGCATTTGCTTAAACATGCTCAATTTTATTTCCTTCTTTAGCAAGTGCCACAGATGAAGGGCAACAGTCCAGGTGAGAGTGTGATGTAAGCTCTTTTCCAAGCACGTTCCGAGATGAGCAACTGCTCCGCGCGGGAGCCTCGTTGCTCACTGTTCTGACTAGCACTGTGTCCTCAGGGCTCAGATGCTGAAAAGCAGATATTCAGTTCAGTAAGATTAAACATGTCTGCACAACTCCAGTGCACCATGCTGGGGGCTCACATCTCTGCAAGAGAGAGAACAATGAATTTCAGGAACCAGGCCAGCACTATCTCCTAAAGGCACTGCAATACCAGTGTAAACTTCCCTAATATTGCTTACTCAATAAAACAAGGCATCACAGGAGGGCTATGCAAATCCCTCAGCTTTGAAGTACTGCTCTCCTGTTGCCCCAGAGGACCAGCTCTCTATCTCCACACACACAGACAAGTGTGTGTGCAAAGTGATACAGGAGCACTGCAGGTGTGAAATTTCTGATGTAATCAGGTCAGAAGCTGCTTTTACACTATTGTTGTGCTGCTCCTGTAAAGGGTTAAGGAGCTGCAGGCCATATCCTCGATTCCATACCCTCTTCTATACCTGATAGGATCTGCAATCAAACCACCAGCTTTACTGCCTGCCCAGGGGCAGTAGGAAATTTTAGTCTTCTATAAGCACAATTTGAAACATCAGTGCCTCCAGCAAGGGGAAACTGAGATGTTAATTGAACTGAAGAGCCCAGGAGGGAGCTCCCCCTTCCTTAGCTCTAGGATTAACACATCCCTAGACCATCATGGCAGGAAACAGGAGGTAGCTTAGGGAGTCTAAGTGGGACGTCTATCTTTACTGCACAAAAAACATTAAAAGTTACTTTAACAGTAAAGAATCATTTGTGACAACTTTCTATTTTATCCTGTCTCCTCGTGCCAGAACTAAAACCTCCTGGTTATACTGCCCCTATGGACAACAGGTTTAAATGCAAACTGCCACAAACACCTGCAGTTCTGCTCAGTCTTTTTTGGCAAATCCTGACTTTAAAACAAACAAGAAGACTGTACTTCTACAGAAGCAAACCCTAGCAGAGCTGTACAGGCGTCAGCAGCAACAGGATGGGAGTCTGATGGAATCCATCCCATGTCTAACTCAACTGAGCCTACTGAAGATTTAAAGTTTCAGTAATATGGAAACAGCCACCAGAATTTTACTTGTTAATTTAATCCTGAAGAAAAAGCAGCTATTCCTCAGCTACTTCAGAATATTACATAGCCTAATGCAGTGATAAGTTTGAAAACCCACTTAACAGGCCTGAGCCTGATTTCTTCAGTGCTTCATTCTTCACTGGAAGAATTCTACCCTGGCTATCTGCATTTAACAGTTACTGTTAAATTACCAAAGTGGGTCCTACTAAGAATCAGTTTGAATTTTTCAGCAAGCTCCAGTTTGCTCATACAGGAAGGCCTGAAGGTCAAGAAAGAACACCTTCAATGCTAATATACAACAACCTGAAAGCTTAAGGGAACTAAGCTGAGGTTGGATTTTACCAAAACCAAAGCTGAATGTTAGCTCAGCACCTCCGTAATCCTGCTGAAACTATTCTTTTCTTACAGAATAAATCTTGGTGAAGTAACAGTGATTGTTTTACCAACAGCCTATTCCCTGATCATATCCCATCCCATGCAGAGCATAACATCAAGTTACAAAAGCGAGATCTTGCCCGTGAGCCAGCCCTACCTGCCAGGGAGACACATGAATGCATTCAAAGATCATGATCCACCCCAAGAAAAAAGAAAAAGCAGCATATTGTAAAAGCCAGTGCCCAGATTCTGTGGTAAAGAGGCCTTAGGGTTCTATAAATAAGAAATAATTTTGTACAGGATTTTTATTTAATTTGGTTTTGACAAAGCAGCAGAACCACAACTGCCAAAGCTGTTTAAGTCTCTGCAGCACAACGTGTGGCTGTGTGGTGATCCTGCCATCAGCCCTGAGAGGTGAATCAATACCAATTCCAGCTCGTGGTCCATTGAGTAATAATACTTTGGAGTTTAGGAGGTCTGTTTGGAAAACAGCAGCCAGTCTGCAAGCCCAGCTCCACAGGGCCCTGAGCCATGTGGTGCTGGGTCAGGCCAGGCCCTGCTCCATCGCCTCCGGAGAGCACAGCCCTTCACCCAGGCTGAGCCTGGTGCCTCATCAAACCTTCACTGTGATTAACTTTATGCTCCCCCACTGTGAAAAACATGCCAGAATCCACTGATTTGTGTGGTGCATTTAGGATGTTACAGCAGTCGGGTTCAGAAAGACATAAAGAGATGTTTATAAAAAAATACTTGTGGTGCTGTTACAAGGAGGGTAAATACCTCCTAAACCTATTGGTTTAATATTATCAACTGGTAACACACAACCTGCCTGCACAAGCTTCACCCTGGCTGTATTTTGAGTTTTCAGCTGGATACAGCCAATGAGTAAAAAAAAAAAATTACAGTGCAGTAAAGGAAAGAAACACTATAAACCATCTTTCAACTAATAAACCACTGCCTATAATGCTGAAAACACAGAACTGACTTTGCACATATGATCCATGTTTATTATTACCACTTTGCAGTATAAGAAGCATCTAGTACTAAGCTTTGTGGCAGCATAGTTAGAAAGCATCACTTTTTAATGACTAAGATCACATGAGCTAAAGAATACTTATGCCAATGAGATTATGGTGGTGTTGCTCAGCAGAAATAACTGTGTGTTTTGGAGGGGGCTGAGGGGAGTTGAACACTGCAGCCATTGACTGCAGGACTTCAGCAAACATCTGCTCCCCACAAGGGCAACTCTCCCACAACGCCCTGCACGACTTCACAATATTTCCAGTCTGTGCTTGGACTTCATTTATTTTAGCACATATTTTAGAAGGGAAACTTCCCTTTCCTTTCTATCCTGTTTACAAATTTACACAGCAAACTCACTTTGCCTCCCTTCCCAAACAAACATGTAAGTTTTGCCTCTTTTCTCCTCTGTGAACCCATGAGCTCTGAAGCTCAGCAAACAAATAAGAAGCTACATCTACTTCTAAACTGCTGATTTCTGTAGAAGAATGACAGATGGAAGGCAGCTCTCCTGCTTCGTTTTTGGCAACTCTGCAGTCAGAAGTCTGAATACACTGAATGTGCCCTTATTCCTCACTAACCTGAGAGGCAGTTACGTATCTATTGCAAAAAGTGCAAAACTGGGAGATGTCTCAAACAAATCGTGGAAAAGACATTTGATTTGGGAAAAGCTGCTCCATTAAAATGGGTTGAAACTCCTGAGTCCCCCTGCAAAAGGCTTCTACAGGCCACATGACTTTAACCAGTACCATTTTCATGTCTATCCTGATATTACACACAAGTCATAGGTACCAAACACCCATAACGGCTTGATTGCTGCTATTTGATTAAAAAACAACACTATATATAGCAGTCACATAATTATGAAACTGAACCCACTCATATGGGAACCCTGAAAGATTCCCCTCACAGAAGACATTTTCAACAGACATTCAAATCACTTCTAGCAGAGAATTTAAAAAAAAATATAGAAAATACTTCAAAACAGTCAAGTTAATTTATGATTTGTTGGCGGAGAACAGAGTGGTTGAAGAGCTGAGCTGGTTTTCTGGCAGATGTACAAATCTATACTTCTAGGGAGATGGCCTGAAACTGTAACACACCAGAATTTATCAGGATAAAACGGCCAACATTCAAAGCCACAAGAATCTTATAGCTCAGACTTTATAATGAGAGGACTTTTCCACCCAGGAAAGTTAATCCAAACCAAGATGAAGGCTGGAAACTCACACACAATATTACTCCATACGCAGTTTTACTTTGGGCTATGACTGTCCACTTGCAAAATGGATTTAGCCAATTAGAAGGCAAAACGGTAACATTTAGGGATAATTCTCATATATATGGAAAGTTGTTTCTCTAAGATAAAAAGTTGAAGTCTACCTCTGTTGAACCAAAGTAGATAACAAACCTCAAAGGAAGAGATTTTTCTTGCAGGGATTGTCATTTTTTATTTAAAGGATGCTCCTGTGGTACTATAAGGTATCAGGACAACATAACCCAAACATTTTCCACTGTAAAGCAGAAATGCCTGGTTTGTCCTCTCCTGTTAAGAATTGGGTCTGCATTTGCAAAACAACCCAACAAAGAGGTGCCAACTGTGCTAAAATACTTTGACATTCAGGAACCCAGTGGAAGGGGAGTCAGCTCCAGGCCTAACAGCAAAGCTCCAAGCTTATATCTAAACAATAGTCCAAACAAAGCCTGACCTAGCACCAAACAGGTAGCTGGTTTTTTCACAGGGATTTGCAGAATGGGTTTTTTGCCCCTTTAATGTCGAAACCGCCATCTCTGTGCCTCCAAAATGGCTGTGTGATGGCTTTTCATCTCACAGAGCCAGAAATTCATGGCACAAATGGGGAAGAGGTGGGGATTCAAAGGACACTTCAGTCACACGAAAATGCAGAGCAGATGCAGAAACATGTCAGTATTGGCAGAGGACCTACCTGGATGACAGCAGCTCAATTTGATGTCACTATGAGTGTCTTTACAGGACAAATGGACTGTGATCCTGAAGCCACATAATATTCCTATAATGGGCTTGAAACAGGCTGCCAGTCACAGGCAGCACACAATAAACAGTTTGGGCAAAGCTGTCCAAGCAATAAGCAGGTTACTGCGAAAGAAATGACCAATATTCCCAGCAAATGACCCAGCATAACCAATCTCACCATCCCCAACAAGCTCCCAGACTTAACAACACAAATACCTACAGTCACTTTCAACATTTCAAACCAAGAAACCGCTCCCTCATATTCTTAATTACCTCCCACAGCAAGACAGACAGGGATTTGGAGCCTCCATAAATCCTCAGTAGTAGAGAAATCAACCCATTAATTTTCTAACATTAAGTCTATTAGGTTTATTTTATAAAATTACTAGCCAAACCAGAGTCCAATAATGAGATGATCTATTTGGAAATAATATTTTGCTCTGGAGGAAAAAAAAAAAAGAAACACTGTTTTCATCTATAACATCCATAAATCACTGTGTTCACAAACTACAGTGTGGGGATTCAGGGCCAATCCAGTGATAGGATTTCTCTTCTATTTGCACCGTGTCAGCATCTGCTCTCTTCATGTGAAAACAAAAAGCTGCCCAAGGAGATTAGAGCACTTTCACACCCTGAACCACCCAGGTCCCAAAGAGTCTGCCTAGTTCATCTCATTAGGAGCACACTATGCTTTGCTACCATGATGATGGGAGTATTGTAAGTGTTTAAATGAATATATGATAACACTGGGAAAGCAGCTCTTGTTCAACTTCAAACAAACACAGAACACTTCTTTATTACAAAAGCTGAAGTCAAATGCTCCAAGGCTTCTTTCAGAAAGTGATCAAGGTGAACACCAATAAACACTGTCAAAAGTATGTCTTCCTCTCCTCAGACATGTTCCTACTGTTCAATTACACACACATAAGGAGCCAAGTCTGGTAGTGATCTTTAAATTTAATTTAATAAACATCTTACTCCTATATATATATACATAGTGCTTTTAATAAGAAGTTCTGAAAAACACCTAAAAACAATCACCTCCATGGTAAAAGGTAACAGCCAAACAGGAGAAAAATCACAACAGGAAGAAGAGAAATTATATTCCAGAAATAAGAGCAAATAACACGGATTTCAAAGCATGCCAGGGGCTATAGAGAGCCCACTTATTGTAGATAAGAATTCAGATTGAATTTTGGAGATCTAATCTGAAATATAGAGAGTTGTAATATTCCTGGGGGTAAAGAGCTCCAGAAAGCACCAGTGTTACAGGAGGAGGCTTCTTCTGCCAAATTACCACTGCTTACTTGAATTCACACCTTCTGGTTGTGTATTAACACAACAATCTTGTATTATATTAACCTCAGTCTATCATTTTACCTCCACAGAAGCACAGGCCAGAAAGGGAATTTCAGAGTTCAAACCCATTCTCTTGCTGGATCATAAAAATGACAGCGTTACTGTAACACACAAAAGGTCACCCACTGGGACCTGATGCAAAACAAGGAAAACCAAAACAAGGAAACAAAGCAAACAAAGAAAAACACAAAAAGAAGGAAAACCTTTGAAACCATCAGTCCCTCCATTTGAATGCCGCTAATTCATAATGATCCTGATTCTTACAGCTGGTCCTAAATTTCCAACATATTATGTGTCACTTCATTTAAAAAATACGATCTGCATTTGAATTTCTGGGCAAGAGCACAGATGTACACAACGCTTTGCATGCTAAAGACGTGGCTTTATAGAGTGGCTCAAATTTCACACGTGCCCATCTTTTCAACGGCAAATCCCTTCTGACACCAGTTATTGTTACAGGATCTAAAAAATATAGAGGCACAGCACCTAACATGGGAGTTGTGAGGGCAAACAGGCTACTGCAGAGAGGCTCCAGACAGGAGGAAAAAAGAGGCCGCTGAGTCGTCAGTCAGACTCTTTTTAATCAGGCTGAAATGCTTTGCTGCAGAGGGGGGTTCAATCTCTCCAATCCACATTCCCATCGCTCATGCTGCTTTCTTAATTAGCAGCAAGTGGACAACAGCTGTCAGTAGCCTGGAGGCCAGAAAGTTATCAGCAAAAAGGGGGATGTGTTAAGGAGAGAGACAGGGGGGCAGCCAAGAGATCCATCCACAGCCAATGTGGGCACAGAACCATGGGATGGTTTGGGTTGGAAGAGACCTTAAAGATCATCTCATTCCAACCCCTTACCACAGGCAGGACACTGATACTGAGAGGATGCTCTTCCTGCTGGCTTCAGTCCAGTTGTTTTAACATATGACTAATTGCAAGTCAATTTTTTTAAAAAAATTTTATTTTTTTTTTAGTATTCCCGTAACAGGAAAATTTAAATGGAGAATAGAAGGAAATGGGATGGCCATCCTCATGTCTCGATGAAAATACATGAGGGTCAAGTCAAAGGCACAGAAGAATACAGTCTACAAGAGTGTTGGTGAGGTTTTAAGCATAAACATGAGAGAGCGGAGAGAAACTTTAGGAGAAGATACAAACTTCATCAGAGGCAAGTAAAAGCTGTAACCTCAAACAGCACAAAAGAAAAAAAACCTCTACTCAGTCATTATTATTTGTGTATTAAATCCTAGGAGACAAAGTTATTGGTCATGACCTTATTGCACCACATATTACACCAATGTGGGTCAAAAAGAAATCTGTCCCAAAGCGGTGATGCCCCTTGGCCAAGCCATTTGCTTATCTCACAAGACAACTCCCTGACTGTCTGGATGATCAAGAAATAAAGTAATTGCTTCCCTGTTGGATGCCCTGATTGCTGTCATTTGTGGCAATGGGGAACTCAATGCAATTGGAAGCAATAAAATGTATTATTAAAATTCCCCACTGCCCATTTGTTGGTGACAAATTGTCATCACCCTAACTTCAACTTCTTCAGAAAAGCCACACTTCTTTTGAATTTGGCTTCAACTCACTCAGAAAGCAGAGATTTGGAGCAATTTTCTGAGGCCTGGCTGGCAGTTCTGTCAGTTCTAAATATATCCCAGCTTTCTGAGCTTGAACCTAAGCAAGGGAAGCTGGGCTGAAGATGGAAGCATTTCCCCAAGCTGCCAGTAGACTAGCAAGACATCTAAAAACCCTCATCAAATTAAGTGCTTAATTACAATTCAGACTTCGAGACTCTGGAAATTAGGATAATCTTCTGGGAAATTTAATAGCCTCCCACAAAAGAAATTGCAACATACAAGCCAAAAAAAGCACAGAGCCTGGAGAGAGTTATCCCATCAAATCATACCTTGTACTAGATTCCTCACCCTAATTTCCAGAGAATATGAGGTGAGATCCACAACTTAATTTCAGGTTGTTGAGCCTCTGGGAAAGATTAGGATCAACATAACCAGGAGGCTAAATCACAAACAGCAGCCTCATGTCAAAAGTTGACAAATGTTTGTTGAGATGAGTTGATGGAGAGCTACCTGGGAACGGACCTTCTCACACTGGACTTGGTGAAGGACCCGGAGACAAGGCCACAAAGGGCACTGCTGGGGGAAGGTCTCAACACTGCCATTTGCACAGACACTGAAATTTTGCCAGTAAACCATGGCTGCAGCCTTGCCAGCCCACTCTGCTCCTCTAGGTGGCATGGTCTGTGCACACAATATCACCTGCATCTTCCCACATGGAGAGATGTCACCACTACACAGCATTACTTCCATTCTCACTGCCCAATGACATCCTTAAAAACATGAACTAGTGACCCACTCATAGGATTCACAGCTCCAGCAATCACTGAAAAGCCCACAGAAGTTTGGGGAGAAGTAGAGATGATCTGACCAAAGTACCAGGTTAAACCACACCAGGGAATGAAAGGAGGGCAGAAGTTGTACTCACTGTTCTCACCTCACTATGAGCAGCACTTTCCACCACCACCCATCATGAAGTCAGAAGTTCAGATGAAATGTTTGCACAATGCTCCAAAAATGTAAAGCTCTAGATCAACACTAAGCATTACACATTTTCCTTTTTGATTCATGAAATTATTACCTCAAGGGAAATGGAATCTTGCTCCCAAAATAAGCCAGAACATCCCACAGTTCCTATGGCCACCACCCTCATGAACCACGACCTCAGAACCACACTGAGCAGCAAGAGAAGCTCTACTGCTTGTGCAAGATGTGTGTGGATGTTCCTCTGCTGTGACATACATTCCACTACTTGCTAGCACATCCCTTTCATCTCCAGGACAACTCCACTGAATCAAAACCTTGTGACACGGGCAGGATGCTCTACAAGCAACATGAGTGTACACATCAAAAAACCCTGCAAACTAAGAGAAACAAAGGGCAGTGAGAGGTGACAATGAAGAAATTATATCTTGGTATCAAACACAAGAAGGAACAATAAAAAATGAGAAGGAATTCAAGCCCAGAGCTCAAATGCAGAACTTGGGAAATAACTGAACTTCGGCTGGAAGTATCTCAGAAGCTGAGCTATGACACTGGGTTCACTTGTATAACACAGCAGCTATAGGGGAAAGGGTTTTCCCCATCAGTAGCCTATCTCTGCATATTCAGCTTCCAGACAGGTTCACATCTGGAGCACTGCACTCCTTGCTCACTGTTTTTTTCTGTGAGCCAAAGGTCAGCAGTGCTGCTGCAGCCTCTCATACACACCCTGGATGAGCCCACCAGAGCACAGAGGCTCCCCTGCTGCTCAGCTGGCACTGATCAGAGGGGTTTGGGCCAAATTAATAATTTATTTTTCCAGAAAATGTCAACTACAGAAATCCACTGAAATGTCCATTAAATTCAAAGCAAACTTTTTGGTGGAAAGCTATGGAATTCTATATATAATCTCCTCCGAATTCAGCTCTGTGATTAAAACCAGAGACAGGCTGAAACAAAAAAAAGTCCCAACTTGCTCATTAGGGAAGCTCAGGACAGGCTGCATTTCCAGTGTGTGCCCTGCCTAATACAGGTCCTGGTAGAAACCCAGTCTAAGTGACAAGGGTCCTATAATGCCTGGGAATGCTCAAAGCCATGGATCCAGTGGAGATGCCTACTCACAGAAACTGCTACATGAACTCAACATGGAATAAATCAACTAAATTTGTACCCTGGAGCAAGAGTTTGGGGAGTGTCCAGACAAGCCTTTACAAATATTAACTAGCCTGAAGTTAAATACTCTCTGTAAACTATCCTACAGACTTTGATACCCTAAGAACCAGGAATTTTTTCCCCCAGTATAAAAGTCCGAGCAAGTGAAAATATGAAAGCACTTCTGGATAAAGCTTAACTAGACTTTGGTACTGATCATTTAAGCCTGTGCTGCTTCCTACTGATATCAAGGCTTTCACAAGGTTTTTCCTACGGCTTACTCATAATGAACAGCTGCTCTGGCAACTGCTGGAGTCAGCAGGTACTTCCTGCCCTGAAAAAAAGTCATCAATATATCTCAGCACAGAAAATCATACTCTCTTTAAAACAATTCGTGATAGGGTTTAGATATCAAGTGGCTCCATGCCACAGACACTCCCTTAAACAATGGTTACACCCTCTATACAGCTAAAAATGAAAAAGCTGAAAAGGAAGACGTTTTACACAAGTTCCCAGGGTAAAACACATCTGAGAAGCACTGGTCTGGGACTGACATTGTTCTACTAAGAAAATAAATATCTGAGCCCAAATCGTATTTCCTTCACCACCTTCCCAGACTCACACAAGAAGAAAATCCCTCTGAGCTTTCCTTTTATACTTCTGGTGCTCTCTAGCAGAGTGAAATTTTATAAAACTGTAAATAAATTAGAAGTGCTGCAGATTATGATTTGCCCTTTTTATTAACATCACTTGTAGTGCCAGTCAGCCTGTTTGCCAGCCAAGGAGAGGTCTGAAACTCTTTCAGTGTTGGCTTTAAGCTGAATACAAATATTGAGTGATCTGCCTGCACACTGAGTCCTCAACCACAGCGAAGCACAGCAATGCTGCTTACAATGCTGCCAGTGAGACAGGGTGTCAAAACAAACATCATTGTATTAATTGCATCTGTTGATGAACCAGCCTGAGAACAGCCTTGTTTCAATCCCAGGCTTTATAAGACAGTACTGAAATGTTACTGTGAGTGTTGAGATGGATGAGTCAACAGATAAAATACAAAAGCATTTGTAAGGAGAGTCTCACTGGAGTAATTTGAAAAGCTGCACAGCTACACAAAATGATAGTCTTTATTGACATAGCTTGCTTATATAGTCCTTAACCTCTTTTTAGCTTTCAGCTTTGTTTTTGCAGGCTTTCCAGTCACAGACAGGCAAACACAAATGTAGTGTTACCTGTGCAAAGGTGAAAGATCAGTAGAGGCGTAACCAACGTGAAAATAGTTCAAGAAGTCATGACAGATACTAATCCTTCTCACTGGGGGAGTTTACTACGGCTCTCCTTGGTATTTTGGAAACTTTCCTTGACCTTGGGGAGTGGAAGAGCTTTCAAACCACTACATAAATATGACACTGGGGGCTCGGGGTCAGACCAACGCAGGAAGCACTGGCTGCACACCATGGGTGAGCCTTTCCTTTCGTTCTTACTTGGCTGAAATGATCTCTGCAGTGTCACCCAAGGTCAGTAGATTCAGGTTACTGAAAGAATGACATTTTAAACCTGACCCCTCTCTCATCCAGAACCATCTGCAACTCATCTTTTAAGGCTGAGATTATTCATTCCGGGGGAATTATCCACTAATCAGTTTTTATCTCCAAACTAGGGCCTCACGCTTGCAGCTGGTCAAGAGCTCAGTCTGGCAGAGGTTTTGGTTCCTTCCACTCTCAGAACATCTCCCACAGGACAGAATTCAAAATACATCTGATGGTAGCTCCATGTGCTAAGGAAACTGGCACCAATTTACCAGCCAACACATCGTGTGCCAAGGTACAGAGGCATAAAGCAAGGCTTCATGTTATGAGTCACTTTTACTTGGGCTGGGCCTTAGTTCTTTACATCTTCATGCTGTCTGAGGTTTTGTACCACCAGGATCTTCTGGAGTACGATAAAAAGTAAGAAAAAACAGACTGCACAACAGGAGAAGGAGGCAAGGACTCCAATGTTTCCCCAAAAATAACAGAGGCCAGCACAGACCTTTGGCTCCCCAGCACACTTGCTCACTAACCCGGCTGCTACTCTGTATTTGTCACAGTCAAGTGTGAAACTCAAGAGAACCATGTGGTCAAGTGAGTCAGATCCCTGCATTCTGCAAATGCTTCTCCCCTACTTATTATAGTTCATCCTTTTGCTACAGCTCTGCCCTGTGACAGCAAAGCATTTTATACCCACTGCTCAACCCTGTGAAAGTTCCTTCCATGCCATGTAGCAGCACAAAATTCATGTGCATCTCCATCTCCCAGAGCACACATGCCTGTTCTGTAGGGCCTTCAAAATTAAGATGTGCCCTTCATTTGCAATTACCATGCAAAAAACCTCCACAAAAATCCAGGCAGAGAAGCTGCCTCTTGCATTTCACTCAGAGGCCAACAGACAAGAGAGGCCAGACCTTTCTATCCAATGCAGTACAACATGCACTGTATCAAAAGTATTCCCTACTCTCTCCTTGGGTAAAATGGCAGGGATGGAGGAAAAGAAATCCTTTATACTGAAGAGCAGAAATCTCTACCCAGACCCATTTGTTTTACTCTGCAAGTATTGACAGATGAGTAATGAAAACTTTGCTGCAGACACAGGCTGTTCTTCAAGGCAGCATCAGTTAATAAACCACAACCACAGCTGCAGAAATATTAAGGAATTTAACTAAGTGACTCCTTCAAGGGCACACGATTGCAGAAGGAGCCAGTTTTTTGTGCTTTGTTATCATCCCAAAAGTTAAGATCATAGTGTGCAACATCAACACAAACCACTGTTACTGTTTTGGATAGAAAAGCTTTGAATAACAATTTCATTAAATGTATACAACTGAGTACTAATATTTCTAGCATGATCTTTTTCCATTATGATAATATTTGAAACTTAGTATACTGTGTTGCCAAAGCTTTTAGATGTGAATTTTCTCATCTGAGAAGAATTAAATGATAAAAACAGTATAACAGTAACAATAAAACTCACAGCCTGTTAGCTCTCAGAATCACAGAGCCATCAAGGCTGGAAGGGACCTTCAAGATCATCTGGTCCAACTGTCAACCCAACAAAATCAACCCTAAAACATGTCCCCAAGAGCCAGACTCCTCTTGAACAGTTCCAGAGACAGTGACCCCACCACCTCCCTGGGCAACTTACTCCAATGCCTGACCACTCTTTCAGCCAACAATCTGAACTTTCTCAAAGGACATGTCACAGCACTGCTCTGGTAAAATGGCTGAGAGTGGTGTTTTGCAGGAGTTATCAACGTTGGATGCCAGACTTGGATCAAGAATCTCCATTTACAGTCAAGTCAACAGCTCACACAAGCTGGTGATGATTTCAAAATCAGTTAAGCTCTGACTTGATGGGGGAATTTTTTTTATGGGTTGCACCAATATCAAACAAGGGCTTGAATCCCTTGGACCTTGGCACTTGCCAGGCTTCCAGCCAAATGGAAGCTCAGGGAAGTTCTCCTGTGCATCACTTGTGCTACACCTGATGTCTCCAGGGAGCCCCAGAAGTGTTACAGCGAAAGGTACACCTCACATTTCAGGTCTAATGAACCAGGATAATGAATTCAGGATAAAATCTGAGAGCAAGAGCTGCCAATGCATATTTAAGGAATTTATACAAGTGCTCTCACCTGAGACAGAAACAAAACTATCTTTGTTTAAAGGCTACCTGGAAATAGGCACAGACAGTAACAAGAACCAAATTCTCCCCTGGCCTGGTTTTTTAAGTGTTTGTTTGCCCTGCCATTTTTATCAGGCTTTTAACAGAAACCCACCCTTCACTGTCCCTGACTGGCTCCTCTGAACTGTCCCCAGAAGATACACATAGTTGCTTTTTCCCAATGGATTGAAGTCATCTTTGCCAAACAGAGTATGGGACAGCTACATTTTCCCCCTAGCGCGAATCAAGGCGCTGTTTGCAACCCCTCTGATTTCCTCAGTTTTCTTCAGAAAATGTGCAGAAATTTAAATATATTTTACTATCTATTCCTCTGCAAAGTTTGACTGAAATTGGTCAACAAGTCCAAGAGTTATAACAGATGGATGAGCTATCACTACAAAAATATGAAAGGATGCCACAGACTAAATAAGAGAGGTACAGACAAGGAACACGCTCATCTCTGAGAGATGCACCAAGTTACACACCAAGAACTCAGAGGTTCTTTTTAAAGAGATATTGTATACCTGAACCTCATAAAATTTGCCATAGTTGAAAGCACCTGCTCGTGGTAAACAATGTACTTTAAATACCATTCCTTAAATTCACTAGATCATTTTAACAGGGAGGTTCTACAGTGTTCTCAAGTGTCTCTCCTGTAAACTACAACAGGGCAGATGGACAGAGCAGGGGACAGAAGTGCCACTGTTCCCAGTGACAAAGAGCAAACAGTCATGCACAGAAAAAAACCAGAAAAACTAAGCTTAAAACAGAGAAACTCCCCACCTCAGTTTCTGTCAGTTATGCTCCAGATATTGCTCATAGAGATACAAGATTAAGAGGTTTTTTAAAGTCATGTGACTGTCAGATGCACGATGTTTTTGGGTACTGAAAATTTCTCCCACATAATAGCCCTGAAGAAGTATTTCCAAGCAGTAAAAGTTAAAATCAATCCCTGTACTGCTCCTGCCATGCTCTGTCAAAAATCTGGCATCAGCCTTAACATCTGATTTTGTGTGACCTTTGCAAGGCTATTTATACAGACAAACCACCTCCTGCATAAACCCATGCTCCCTGCATTCTGTAAATCCCTGTAAATTCACAGATGAGCTCTAACTTAACCTGTTGGCAGACCTTCCTAGTTCCTCAACCTTACTATTCTTGCACATAATTCAGTTTAAAGCTTCCTCTAACAAGAAAAGCAGAATACATACACTTAAAAAAATTATTACATGGATAAAATATAACCAAACAGGGATACTTAATTTCCTTGTATATGAAAGTTGCTGCACCCATGGCTCCCAACAGTGAAATGCAAGGCTACATTGTTAAGCAAAAAGTAGATGGGAACCACCCACACTTTAACTCTCCGTCCTCAAATTGACAAAGTTAAGTTGTTATAGTTAGAGCACAACTGAAAAGATAATGTAACACCCAAGGAAAGCTGTGCTTCAAACAGTATTGTCCTGTTAACCAGAGCCCACCATCAGATGGATTCACTGAATGCTGCTCTCCAGAATTGATTGGAAAGTACTACACAACCAGAACTAAACTATTGATTACCCCGGGTGAAAACTAAGCTATTGATTACCCTCTATTATGTGACTCTTGGTTTGCAAAGGAAAACTGTCTAAATATGGAATTAATTCCTGAGGCTGTTTTACCACCTCTTGGGCAGCACAGACACAAGCCCATCAAAAGGGAAGGGATAAAACAATGTACACTGGGAGCACACTCCCATTTTAATTATTAAAGACTCCCTGCAAACTACAGTTGAACAGATACAGAGCTACATGTTCACTCTCTGAGTAAAATTCTATCAAAGTTTAATCAACCAACCAACTGCAGTCTCTGCTTAGACCAACTTTACCAGCCATGAGTAACTATTTTAGCCTCTACTGACTTTTTCCTTTCTTTTCAGAAAGCCTAAAAAATAAAATTCTCATCTATTTTTTTTTCCCCTTCAAAACCCAAGACTTTTTTTACACGTCAGGGATGAAATTAAAGATCTTGCTCAGAATATAAATGGGACTGGTTCAGTGAATGTGTTAAGTACTCAACAAAGGGCATCCCCCCATGAAGCCTTCAGAGAGAAAGAACGAGAGCATGAGAGTGCAAGCAAGCTTTAACCTTTCTCCCTAGGCAGAATAATGAATTAGGGTTTCCTTGGAGGCACTGATGGCCACACCAAGATGTTAAGTTACATCCCCAAATGCACAGTATTTTCCTGGCACCAAAAAACCTCTACCCAAAGCAGCAGAGACCATCACCTAGTAAAGTAAGATAATACAAAACATGCATTTGCTTAATTCAAACCCCCTCAGCCCCATAACTAAGAAATCTCTTCTTCAGTGCCACCCCTGCTCTACTGACCTTCAAAGTGGCATAAAATGGGAACCAAAAAAAAATGAAAGGAGCATGAAATCAAAATGCTAGCCAAGGCTTAGAATACAGCTCTTAATTCTCAAATATTTTACGTTACTTTCCTAAATATGATCAAATAGAAACCAAGTGAACAATCTGATATAGACCCACTTTTCCTTGTGCTTGTTTCTATTCCCTTCTCCCTTGCTCTCAACAGGAAAACATTATCCTACAAACTCCAGACAAGGTGAGCAATGGTAGCAACTAAAACAGCAAACAGATTTAACATGAAGAGACTGTTTGAAAGCTGAAGAGCTTTCACTGAAATATGCAACCCAAATAAAAGTGGATCAATAATCTGATCCATCAGCTTTCTCAGGCTGCTTCACAGAGCACGAGGGGACATCATTTCCCTCTCTGAGATGAAACTGTTTGCTCTGTCAGTGCCAATATCACACACCATAAGAAGAGATCAGAGATGTATTTTTAAGAGTGGATGCTGCGGGTCAGGGAATAGAGTTGTAATTTGTCAGGCTGCAGTAACGTGAACAGCAGAACTGCAGAGCATTCCTCTGGCAGCACGTCCCAACCTGCAGGATTCCTGCAGCTTTTCCGGATTGCTGAAATTCATCTTCTGTCTCTTTGCCTTGGAACGGACTCCCCTGAAAGCCGCTGGGAACGTCCTCCTTGCCCGATTTCCCCCCTTGTCATCCGTCTTGTCTTTTCCTCCCCGCTCTCCTCGCACGCAACTCACCCACCGCTCCCTCCTCTTCCATCCCCAGTGGGCTGGGCATCCTCTCTCTTCCCTTCTGCTCTTTCCAGCCATTCCATCAATATCTCCATTTGTGGTGTCCCTTTTTCCTTCTCTGGTACCCTTTTTATACATGGAGTTCACACATCTTGAAGTTCTGGGGCTGCAAATTCAAACTTGCAAAGGTGAATAAATCTAGTTTTCCTTCAACCGGCTCTCCCTTTTCCTCTAATCTCTCCTAAAGCCCCAAGAACAACACACTGTTCCCCATTAACCTCCCCTCACCCCATTGTGTTCTCTAATACCTCTCAGCTGTAGACTCTGCAAGCCAAACTTTGGTTATTTAGGCAAAACTGACAAATAACAAAGCAAATATCCTTGCAATAGCTTTGTTATTTTAATACTCCTTCCATGACACTGGCTGAATCCCACAGTTTGCTAATGGTGATAAGGAAAAAGGATGTAACACCAAAGCAGAATTTCCCAAATATTTAGGCACCTACAGCACAATAAATTTTCCATTGTTTTCAGAGAGAAAAGCTTATTCTGTCACAAATCTGAGAAGCTGGAGGACCCCTCTCCATGCACAGGATTTTTCTCCAGATAATATAAAGTCTCCACAGGTAGAACACAGGCTGAAAGGATTTATTTCATGCTAAGCAACATTACACAGAGGTGAACAGCTTTGCAAACTAGCAGAGGACCCCAAATCTCTAGTTTCAGCAGAAAAATGTTGGGATCATACGCCTTGGAAAATGGAACAAGTTATATCTGCTACATGTATCCAAACTATGCAAAAGATGGGTGTGGTGGGGAGGGGGAGGGAGGAAGGAGGCTATTAAATCACCTTACCTGCAGTTCTGACATGCAATTTGTTATTTTTAATATATGACATAGTTTCTGGAGTTTTATCTGGCACAAAGACAGGAGATGCTCTCTATCATTTTCCCTCTACCGGGGCACAAGGACCTTCCAAATCTGGTGCTACAGTAACAAACAATTCCAGCTTTCACCTCCCACCAGCCCAACTGAGAAGTACCTGTAATACACATAATGACTGAGTGATTGAATTAAATCTGATTAGCCATAAATGCCTCTGCCAAGAAAGGCATAACATCTCTCTAGCTTCTCTAAAATAAAGTCTAGAAAGTTAACTCTTCGTGTTCCTCCATTTGCAGTTCAGATGCTCTAAGATTCTGAACTAAATGCTCCCCTTCCATAGGATTTGAAAATCAACAGCAAAGCTCATTTTGCCAGTTCTACCCACAGGCTTTTGACTTTGGAAGAAATGAGGTCTTAATGTGTATTTCTATATACATCATGATTTTATATACAGTATCAGAGTCTATCTACTTCTACAGTAGAGTAACTAGGATCAGCTGAAGTATCAACTGCAATTCAAAACTTCCAAAAATATGAACAAAACCCCAAGGAAACCTGAAAAAGGAGTTACAGATTGACTCCTTTCCCTAGAAACAAACTCCCTGGTTTCTTCCACTCAGACAAGTAAAGCCATGCTGGATCCCTTACAAATAGGAAATGTTTGCTGCAAGTGAATCAACAGATCTAAATGGGGGATATTTGTGTTACAGTCTTGACTGACAGTGAACTTCCACTCCCCTCTGCTCTCCTGGAGGTTAGCAAGAGCCAGTAAGAGTTACCACCACATAAAAATCACACCAAGAGATATATTTAGTCACTGCGGTTCAAGGAAAACGATTGCTTGCACTGAAAATAAATTTTGCAATTGTTTCCAGTTTCTGCTTTTTCACTGACTAAGGCACATCCCAGCTGCTTCACATTCCAGCAGCCTTCAGCTGTCTGTTTTTTCTCCAGCCCTTGCCCACTTCCCTCTTACAGCCGCTCTGACCATCCCAATCCTGCAGCAGTTATCCCGCAGGCTGCCTTTCGGAACACGCCAGTCCCGGAGCAACGCAACACCTGTCAAAGCCCACGATGGCTTACAAGAGATGCCAAATTCTCTTTGTGCCATTTTGTGGAAAAACACACTTAGCAGTGATCTTCTTGCACCTGTGTTTTGCCTCTCCACAAAACCTGACTGAACTGTTGATGCTGTTTAAACAAGTCCCAGTAAAGCACACACGGGATGTCACTTTGGGAGAAATGTAGAGTAGGAAACAGTAGGTGCTAAAAGCCCAAGAAAGGAAGAACTGGAACTGAATTGTCTTTAGGGTTGTGAGTGAATCTTTAGAGGGGTTTAATTCTCAGATTACAAGACAAGAAGTTTAATATTTTTTAACTCTGTTTGAAAGCCACCAGTAGAGCAGCACTTAAACCAGTTAACTGCAAAATTTTTTCCTGAAAGCCCTCACTTACACTGAGGAACATGGTACAGTGGAGAATCCACAACAGAATTCTGCCTAGTAACTCACCTAAGAATGACAGACAAAGAGAAACTGCAGAAAATTGTACAGGTGTAAAAACTATGCAGGCTAATTTCCACAGAATGATCCAAGAGATGATGACAGTTCAAAACATATCCTCCACAAAAACAAGATCCCCGGGAAACTCCACATTAGTACAAAAACATTTGCAGATGTACAATTCAGAATCACATAAACTGGCCTGGAGGGCTCTGGATAAGCATTAAGTTCCTATAAAGATGAGAATATTCTGACCTCCTGAATTGTGCCTGCTATTTTTGCCATTTTCCTTAAGAACAGAGTTCTCCTGGGATTAGCCCTAGATGTTTATCCCACCAATACTAAAGGATGAGAATCTGAGGTGAATTTGCTTATCAGGCAAGTGCTTATAAGTAAAAGATGAAGCCAACAGCATTTTTCGTCTGCTGGGAATAAATACATCCAGTTGAGTCCTGAGCAGAATAGAGATGACTGTCTGCACTCCAGGTAGCTATGACTCAAAACAGTTATTTTAAACAACCTTTAGCAGACAGCTGTTGGAAAAGCAAGTTCACAAGGGATATGAAAACCCTGCAAGAAATTAAAAGATTAAGACTGAAACCCCCAAGTAGAGTAAACCTTCAAAGTATGGCACCCATATGTTCTTTGGTTTTAATAAAGGGTATTCTTGGATGGATTTGCTTCACCAAGAGCTTTAGGTTCAGGCCTGATGTTGTCTAACTGCTCCCTTATTCTCCCTGAACGATGCAGAATAGTTCAATTCCCTGGAGCACGTAATCCATCAGGTAAATAAATACAGGAATTCACGCATTGCCATGGTAACAGGAAACCCAAGCAGAATCTGTGACCTTCTCTGCTCTTTCTTGGCATCCCTATTTTGGATTTCACATCAAAAGAGTGAGAGCAAATATTTTCTGAAAGTGAAGACAGAAAGTCACAGTTCTAGAGCACAGAAAAGCCAACAGTCATTCCTTCTCTTCAGGTCAATGAGGGTTCTGCTTTGGAAAAGTATTTGGAAGTCTCCTGGCTGGAGCCTAACAAAACAGGGGCTCTAACACTTGTTAAACCAAAATATACTGTCTTATTCTACCAGATGGCTGCCCTTCACTCCAAGGCAGAGCTCTGAACTGCTCTACAGTGACCCTTCTGTTGATTAAACAGCAGCACTGAGAGGCTCCAGAGGGAGCCTTGTCTGCTCTTTCTTCATGGACAGGATGGTAGTTGCTATCTCTAATCATTTATTGTTGTCTTTTATTGAGTGCCAACAAGGTGCTTCAGTTAAGGACCCAGGAGCAGCCAGGACAAGATCTCTGGGGGTCTACCCCTGTAAGGGATAACATATTTTTCCCAGCAGCCTGTCTATATGGACACACAAGGCAAACCAAAGCCAAGCCCATTCCAAAGTTTGTCTCAATGGCTTGTGATCAGGCAGGAGTCTATTTTATTTACAACATAATGTGTTATGCATGAATTTCTGCTCCCATAAGAAAAACTAATTGAAATGTACACAAACACACAGACCTTAGACCTCACAGCACTTGTTCCATGACTCCCTATCCTTTGTTCTGCTACTGTACATGTTTTGACAAACAGTATCCCAGAATTACTGTGGTATTCCAGCCTGTGTTTATTCGGTGACACTGTTAACAAACTGTTTGTGTCAATCAGGAGTTCAAACACTCAGAAACAGCGATGGAGACACTCCTGCCCTGGAACAGCTGGCTCCCAGCCCTCCCTCCCTGCCTCTTCTCCTCCCCTTTACATTTGGACTGGATTTTTTTTTTTTTTAATCCTTTTTAAAGAAATGAAAGTACAAGCAGTTGAAAGAGGACAGATTCCCAGATTTACAGTTTCTCTTGTTCAGCAAATCATCACTACAACAGACACCCACTAGAACAAATGCCTCCACATCGAGGCTTCACCCACTGCATCTTCCAGCTGCACACTCACAACACCGACCTGGGGATGGATCCTGCACAATCCTGGAGTTTTTCAGTGGGAGCTCAGTGTGCCTGGTCTCTAAGTTGAGCAGCACATGATTTTTATACAGTATTTTATTGGTATTACATGATATTTTATAGGGTATTTATATTTATAGGTATTTTTTGGCCTTTCTGTTCTGTTGTTTATGGAACCGCTCTGCGTTTGTGTGTGTCTACAGAGTCATCTTCCTGTGCTTGAACTCTCCACGCTGCCTCACCAGTGTGGAGTTGTATTTACTATTCTCAGAGGGTTATTTACTGCACACGAATAAACAAAACGTGATCACTTATTTATACGTCTGTAATTACTGTCTACAGTTACTAAATCCCAAGCCAAATTCACCTCCAGCATAAACAAGTGGCAATTACTCCACAGCTGGCCCCAGGTCTGTGTACTGTGCTAACACCTTCCTTACACAGTGGAGTAAGGGATGAGTGGAGGCAGGGAAGCATGGAAAAGCACGGGAAAGAACAGCCAGAATCCCAGAGCAGAAATCCGCAGCCCGAGCAAAGCGCTATGTGGTGATACAATGTAAGGGATCGTGCATCAGATTAACCTGAGATATTTCTGGAGTAACATTTGTCCCGTGATGCGACCGAGGCACACTTGTTAGACAGTAACTCAGTGCAAAGAGCTGGAAACATGCCCGTGTTCTCCACGGAGAAGGCGGCTGCCAGGGAGCCACTCTGCTCATCCCCCGAGGCCGCTCCAGAACCCGCATCACTGGAGAACACACTCACACACGGTGCAGCGCAGGAGCCAGAGCAAACCCCGGTGGAATGATCAAAACCAGAACACGCTGCTACCGACTCCACTCCTCGGAAACAGGAATCTTTCCTGCATCCGTGGCTGCTGTCCTGGAAAGCCTGAACGCTGCGCTTCCCGCATCCCGACTCAGGCTGCTGCCTAACTATTCCTTACAATAAAAATACAAAACAGCATTGATTTTTCTCAGCTAATTAAGTGCAACATAATTAAACTACGTAACTTCGCCGCTTGATTTGCACAACACTAATTGAATCTTCTTAAACGTACTACTCCCACTACGGAGAAAAACATGGGCATTCAACCATCTCAAGTGACAACTGAGAACCAGGCACGACTCCAGAAGCACAGAGAGACAATATGATCCGTGCTTGAGCGTTTCCTTGTGAGAGCAGGAGGAATCTCAGCAGCCTCCCTTGGCTCTCATGAGCACCCCAAGCAGAGGGGAGAGCTTTGCAAGGAAGAGGGGGAAAAATGAGCAAGTCCCTCTGACATTTGCATACAGACTCGTCTTTTCTCATCCTGCACAAACACCAGAGGAGGAAAGTTGGGAGAAGTTAAAATTAATCATTGCGTGTAGGCCCGAAAAGCGCTGCAGCTGCACTGATGCTCGGCTGCACGGGGAGGATGGGAAGGGGTGCAGGAACGTAAAAATTAAAATAAAAGAATTAGGGAAAAAATAGGAAAAATTGAAGGGGGTGGGAGGGGAGGAGAAAAACGCGGAGAAGACACAAAGCCTGACCCGGGCAGCGCAGGACCAGCCCCGCGGGGGGACGGGCTGAGCATCCCCCGCGGCTCCCCGGGCCCGACCGCGTTCCGGGCCGCGCTCCCCACCCGCGCTGAGAGAGCCCCCCGGGGGGAGCCCCGCCAGGGATGGGGGGCCCTGCCCGGCTCCCCCAGCCCCGCCGGGCCGCGCCAGGCCCGCGGCACCTCCAAACCTCCGGCAGCTCCGGCGGGCGAACCCGGCCGGTTCCCCCCCACCCCCGGCTCCGCTCCGTGCCCGCGGGGGCCTCCCCGGCCGCTCACCTGCTTTCTCGATCTTGCCGGACATGTCG